>CANSZD010000839.1:0-100774 GCA_947648045.1 Beta corolliflora
CACTGATCCCTACGGACAGACTTACTTTCAAAAACCATCAGGAAGATACACTGATGGTCGCTTGATAATTGATTTTCTCAGTAAGGACTTTATCCTACATATCTCCTGTTTTTCTGCTTCTTTTCTTTCCTTCTGTTCGAAACCTTAAGTTTTCTGCTTAATGTTTTGTAGTGGATGACATGGACTTACCGTTTCTGAATGCGTATTTGGAATCCATCGGAGCGCCTATTTTTAAGAAAGGTTGCAATTTTGCTGCAGCAGGGATCAACTATTCTTCCAGCAACTGCAACATCAGTTAGCCCTTTCTCCTATGGGGTTCAGGTGGCTCAGTTTCTCCGATTCAAAGATCGAGTCCAAGATATATCTAAAAGTATGCACTCCACAACTTCGAATTCCTTAAAACCGAAAAAATATATATTTATGGGAAAATTCTAATCATGATGTCTTGTTCTTCAGCAACAGGTAGGAATATGACAAGTATATCCCATCACAAGATTCTTTGGGGAAGGCCCCCTACATGTTTGATATAGGCCAGAATGATTTGGCTGGAGCATTTTATTCAAAGTCTTTCGATCAAATTCTAGCTTCAGTCCCGTACATTTTGCAAGAACTTGAAGCTGGCATTATTGTAAGCTCAAAGTGACTCAGATTTTTTGCATCTGTTACGTGCGGTAATGTCAGTCACAAACATCTAAAACAACCTGTATGTTGTTCAAATGTTGTCTGTTATTCTTTCCAGAAATTGTATGACGCTGGAGCAAGATTCTTTTTGGATTCACAATACTGGTCCATTAGGGTGCTTGCCTCAGAACATAGCCAAATTCGGGACTGATCAATCAAAGTTAGACGTGCTAGGGTGTGTTGGTGCACACAACCAAGCAGCTCAGTTTCAATCTGCAACTTCATGCTCTCAGCAAGAAATTGCAGGGACAATATCCAGATGCAAATGTCACCTATGTCGAATATACACAATAAAGACTAATCTTCTTCAAACTATTCTAGATATGGTGAGTTTCAAAACTCAAACTATAACATAGTAGTTCCTTTCAATATTATCTTAATAATCCACTATGACTCTATTTGCAGGATTCGAACAACCAATCATGGCTTGCTGTGGATATGGCAGTCCACCACTAAATTATGACAGTCGGGTACCGTGTGGGCAGACAAAAAGTCATAAACGGCACTTCTGTTACCGCTAAAGGATGCAGTGACAGCACGGAGTATGTAAATTGGGATGGCATTCATTATACAGAAGCATCAAACCAGTATGTTGCATCACAAATACTCACTGGAAAATATTCTGATCCACCATTCTCTGACAAAATGCCATTTCTCTCTTAAAGCTCAAATTCTAAATACAACAGTGCACATTATATTTAGACCCAAAGATATTGTATAGTATACATGATCCAATTTATTCTTCCTGAAATGTTTTAAATTACATTTTTTTTTATCAATGACTCATCTCAAAAGTGAATTCTTTTTAAGGGTCAGAATTTCATTTCCATTGAGGCATTGAAAAAGAATATTCATGCATGACTCGTTCCCGTCATAATGGATTTTCTCATAGCCCCTCAATAGGACTACCCTCATCAATCTGTTGTTTACATGGTCAAACATTTGGTTTGGGCAATTATGTGTTTGTACATATACTTTTACAAAAATGCAAAAAATGGCAAGTTACTTTAGAGCATGCATCAATAGACAACCTATTTTTTGGAAACATATGCATAGTATTGTGCCTTGGGAACAACAAACGCAATGACCAACAAACCACCAACGACAAGACTGAATTGCACTCGTTTTTCTTCCGTCTCTTCCTTGGTCTTAAAGTTGGACTCTCGTTTGTTTTCCTGGAACTTTGGGCCACCAGGGTCCGGAAGACCATCAATAGCAGCCACTAGCCGCTTGGCAGTGCTATAAACGGCTTCATTGTATTTCTCTTCAGTTGCTAATACTGCAAGTAGAGTTTTTCCCTTGTTAATACTTCATCTCTTCAACTCAAGCTATGCTAAAACTTGTTCAACCAACATAAACCTTCTTAAACTTGTATTTTCTCTTGAATTACGTAAAATTTATATTAATTTTGTAAAACAAAAGTACTCGCTATTTAAATTTACCATGAGTAGCATAAAAAAGAAACCATGATGGTGAACCAACACCCCTTTAACCTCCTCTCTCTACAGAAAAAGGAAACAATTAAGTTGCAAGGTTTTTTACCAGGAAGATTATCTGACACAGTTGCATCAAGAATATTTTCTCCAACAGCCTTGACAAATGAAGGTCCGCCTGTAACTGCCCCTTCCTTTTGGCTAGTGACAAGGACAACAATCCCTTTGTTATCACCTTGCTCAAGACTTGGGTACCATTTCTCCAAAACTTGGTCAGCATACTCAAAAGCATCAGCTTTGCTCTGGAAGCAAACAATGTCAAACTCATAACAATTAGTATTAGGCCTTAGTATTCTATATTTTGGTTCACAGATTCAAACCAATTATGTATGGCATTTACTGTTGGAAAAGAGACTAATTTGAACTCCATTCCCGAAATCTCTCAACAAATAGATATCATCAAATATTAACAATGTGTAGGAAAAACTGTCTAGTCTTATCTCACCAAGAGGATCAGCTACACATATATGATATATCTGCAATTCTTCATTAATTTCAAAGGAAATTCACACTGGAAATGCTCCAGCAAAACTTTAGATCAGGCCATCAAAATCAGAATATAAGACATGAGGAAGATGGTCAAATGCCCTTTCTTGATCCATGGGTTGCAACTTGCAACTATTTTCTCATTCATGGGTTACACCATATAGCTGTTAATCTGTATACTCCCTCCGTCTTTTATTAGTTTACCCACTTTGACTTATAACACTATTCATCTTTATTACTTTGACCATCATTTGTGCTATATATGTAATGAAAAATATAATCATGTGGGATATCGTTTGATTCGCCTCAATATGTAGTTTCGAATATCAAATTTTTATAATTTTTGCAAATACATACTTAGAGATATTATTACTCAAAGTTTTACATCGATAAATGTGAAAAATCAAAACGGGTAAACTAATAAAGGACGGAGGGAGTATATCATAGCCTTATTGCAACATTACTGAGTACAGGGTGTCGTCGTGATTTGCTCCAAGCCTCCACTTATGAGAAACTCTAGCCCAGCCCCTTAATTATATTTGCAAACTTCCTTCTATGAATTATGATCTTGATGAACAAAGACAGTCATATTCCACAATCTTTCATGTTATGTTTCCATTGAGGTGCAAGCGAATTTCGCAGTCATTAACAAAACTAATTTGTGCTCATTACTGTATCACTCAGCAAAAAGATAGATACAAGTAACTTGAAGTAAGAGTCTTACTAAAACTTAACTCTTAACCTTGTCTGATTATAAGGTAATAAAATGAATGATAATGAATTGGCATGTAATGTTACATGACATATCCCAATAACCACAATAAAGCTTCCTAGTTAAATGTGTTACCATCGCCTTGATTACATATAAATTCATTACCATTCGCTAATATTCCGCTTTGTAACGATTAAGCCAATTAATGTTCAAGGGTCATGTACATAAAAATGCAAACTATAAATAGATGAGGTATGAATGACCCTTAAGACACTAGTATGAACAAACTTAATTGGAGATTTTACTAACTCAGTCTTCATACACCAAAACGGTAAAAACCACTAGCTCCCACTTGAAAACATTCAAAAATAATGCAAGAAATAAACTTTTGAAGAGAAAAAAGATATGAAGAAACTAAACTTACAGTAAGTTTCCGAACTGTGATGAAATTAATACGGAAGTTCTTCCTAGACTCTAAATCAGACAACAATCTTTTGAGATCAGATTTTGTGACACGACTAAGAACACCTGCATCATCAACAACATATGATTCTTTAGGTGGACCATCATTAACAACATCAAACTCAGAAGCCTTAGCAAGTCCACTTGGCAAAATGGGTGAGAAGTTAAGAGCTAAAGACAGAGCAAGAGCTGCTAATCCATGTTGAATGGGAGATAACCAATCATTGGGTATTGAAATCGATGATGATTTTTGAGGTAAAGAAATGTGCTTTTTGAGGGAACAAAATATGGATTTTGTAGAGGGTAAAGAATTTGATCTGGGTTGGAAAGAAGGAGAGATAAATGATCTGGTAGATGAAGGTTTGGGGTTGAGAAGTGGAGAGAATGTGGGAGGAGAGAGAATGGTTTCCATTTGAAAGAAATTAGAGTGATTGAGAGAGGAATTTCATGGAAGGATTAGAGGTTTGTGTTTTGTGAAGAGGGTGGAGATTTTTTCTGTTCTGTGTGAATTTTTCTGATAGGTTCAAGAATTTTGGGTGGTTTGGATTGTTTAGTTGGAGGCAACCACAAGATAAAGTCTATGGACCATGGGGAATTTGGGATTTCAAAGGGGCACTTTTGTAAATTTTTGTGTGTTTTGAGTTTACTTTTGTTTTGTAAGTTTTGCATTGGATAAGGATAATGAGAATGAGAGAGTTTCCAATGAGTAAATTAAAATTTTTTGAGTAGTTGACTAGTTTTTTTTTTTTTAGAGTAGTTGACTAGTTGAGTGTACTGTGTGTCTGTGTGTCTGTGTATATGGTATATCTAGATGTAGATATTCTATGAATAAAAGGGGAGATAAATAATTTTGGTAAACAAGGTGATTTTTTTAGACATTGGTAAGGCACGAGTTATAAAAAACATCTGCCGCTATAGTCCTCTTTTGTTTGCCTCAATGGAGTGATTTACATTTTAATTTTTTAGCTGGGAGAAGTTGATAACTATTTGTAGTATGTGGCAAACTCAAAGGGAGATATGAAAAAGGAAATTAAGGTAAACATTAAGGGACAGAGGGAGTATCTATCACAAGAGGAATTTTGAAGAGAAGAGACAACTCACGAGTTATTCAAACTCAATTCAGCCAAATTTTGGGCTTGAGTGATCCTGGTGCAAATTTGAAATTAACTCTACTTATATATATTGATAGGAATAACTTACGAGAAAGTCGAAAGTTTTATGCATAGTGATCATCATTTCATTTTCAATATTTAACTAAATTTGTTTAAAATTGTATACTTTTTCTATTAAGGCCTGAGCTGAAAAATGAAAATCGGACTTTTTGCTCATTTTACAATTTTTTGTTCATTCTATGTTTTTTTGCTCATGTTATGTTTTTACTCATTTTAAAAAAACATTCGGTCATTTTATGTTTTTGCTCATTTGAAGAAATTTTTGCTCATTTTACAAATTTTTACTCATTTTATGTTACTGTTTCAGTTTTCAGCATAAGGAATAGTTTTCACGTAATTCTATTCTAAATGCTGATCCTATTTGTCATTTGCACAATTTCTAATGCACTTTTTGGCCATCGCAACTTTAATTACATACATGTATAAAATAGAAAAATCAGTCTATAATTGTCAAATAATTCCATGAGTTATATATCACTTCTTAGAAACAATTTCCTAATTAATTATATAACTTATACACATTTTATATTTTGCTCATTTGAGAAATTGTGAAATGAAAAAAAAAATTATGATTAGTAGAAGCTAGGGGTGATAATGAGCTCGGCCTGTTCGCGAACAGATCGGGCACGGCTAGGTTAAAGCTCGGCTCGTGGTAACCTCCGGTTCGATTCGGGCACGACTCGAGACCTTAACGAGCCGAGCCGAACTAGGCCAAGCTCGGCTGGAAAAGCTCGTGAACAGGCTCGATTATTATTTTATATAAAATAATTATTATAATTTAAAGCACTTTAAAAAGTTATTATACACTAAAACACTTAAAAGAGTTATTATACAATACGTATCCTTTTATACAAATTTTTACATTGAACAATTCATATCTTTCTTTTCGTATCCTTTTAAATCTAGTTTGTCGTTTTTTATGTATACTTGTAAGTAATTTATTTGGTTAGCATGTAAAAAATGAAATAAAATATGTTTATTCATTTTGAATTTAGTTTATTTTTCTACAAGATCTGTCAACAATTTTTTTAAATTTCGAATATGAATTTTTTATTTGGTTTAATGTTGTGTTGGTTTATTTTTAATGTGTCTCAAATCGAGATCGAGCTCGAGCTCGAGCCGAGTCAAGACGAGTCGAGCTACCAAGCCGAGCTCGAGCCTTTAGTGAAGCGCACGAGCTCGAGCCGAGCCGAGCCGAGCCGAACAGAGCCTAGCTAAACGATAAACGAGCCGAGCCGAACCCAGTACAGTTCGGGCTCGGCTCGTGCGATAAACACCCCTAGTAGAAGCACATAAGAATCTCTATCAAAGAAGGAATTTATGTTTTAAACATGACAAATCAATATATATATATAAAGGAGGAACTTTTCGGGAGCATAGGGAGCTCCTCAAGATTTCGAGGTCATAGAGCGCGCCACGTAGGATTGTCATGTCATCAAATTTTAATTTTCTTTTTTACAAAAATAGAGTTCTACATAGATTTAAATACATATAAGGAGCTTTGGATAAGCGAAAATTAGAGTTTCGTGTTGAATGAACAACTTAAATTATTATATTATGTAATTTGTGTATAACTTTTGCTACGTAATTCGGAATATTATAATTTTGTACCATTGGATAGTGCTCGAAATATGCTCCGAAATAATATCCATATACAATATAGTTCTACAACTTATGAATATAGAGTGCCACGTAGGATTGCCATGTCAATAATTTTTATTTTAAATATAATAAAAAAAGAGTTCTACACATATTTAAATACATAAAAGGAGTTTTGAGTAGGGAGAAATTTACGTTTAGTTTTGAATAAACAACCTAAATTATTATATTATGTAAATTGAATATAACTTTTGCTATCTAATTCAAAACATTATATATTAGAGTTTTGGATGATGAAAGAATTAGAGTATAAATTTAAAAAACAACCTTAGAATATTATAAAGAGCTCCACCTAAGCATGACATGTCATTCTTTTTAATTTTAATTTTTATTAAAAATAGTGTTTAACATAGATATAAATACATATAAGGTGTTTTTAATAAGTGAAGATTACACTCTGATTTTAAATAAACAACCTAAATTGTTCAACTATGTAAATTGAATATAACTTTTGCTACATAATTCGCAATATTATATTTTTTTACCATCGGAGAGTGCTCGAAATATGTTTTGAAATAAGTTCCATATACAATATAGTTTTACAACTTATGAAAATATATTTATTTAGATGAACAATAATGTATTATTTATTATTTATTTTAAATACATATAAAATTAACTATAAAAATAGCGTATTATATGTAACAATAGCAATTATGTCTTTCCAAATCATACTTTTAAAAATCAAAATCATAATTTTAAAAATTGAGTTATATAAAGATAAAAAATACATACATATAGTTTTGAACCTATAGAATACCATGATGACATTACATGAAGAATCAAATGAAAGTTTGTCAACGACATTGCAGAGGTATTATGCAATTGACTAATTATTTTATTCCTAGAATTTTTGTTGTATAAATAATTATTTATGTTTTTTTTTCATATATCTATATGTTAGATCTTATTCGTTTCTCAATGAACTTAATTCTACTAGAACTAATTGGGAAATCAAGGTTCGAGTTTCTAGACTATTTGAGGTCGCAAATCATAAAAAAGGGGAAGTTTGATACGTCTTGATTAGAGGTGATCATGGGCCGGGCCGGGTTCGGGCTGGGCCGAGCCAAAAAAATTTACCCATTGACCGGGCGGGGTCCAAATCCGGGCCAAAAAATTGTGCCCAAAGCCCGTTGTTTCGGGCCGGGCTGAGCGGGCTTTTTCGGGCCAAAACGGGCCGGACCAAAAAATTATACTAAACTTCTTTTTTGGCTTGTCTGAAGCCCGTCCAAAAAAAAAATCCGGGCCGGGTCGGGCCAGACTGGAGTTGATCAGCTCTAGTCTTGATATGGTCATGCATGACTCATGATTGATGAAGAGATTTTTTTCTCTTAAATAGTATTTTTGATTATTAATAGAAGTTAGTTTTATATTTAATTTATTTTATTCATGATACCATCATTATGATCTTCTTTTTGGCTTTCCCATCTTCTATTCTATATGCGTTAGTGTTTATGTGCTATATTTTTTCTCTATTATTTCTATCCTGCATCTATTAAATTATTACCCTCTACTTTCTTAAAGTATCATTTGGGTATTTTCCATGTTAAAACTGTGTTAGCTATTTTTGTTAGTCATACCAATTATTGGGATACTATATAATAATAGACTTAGCTACAATATTTAATTGAACATTAAAAATATAAAATTTATATATCACAATAACAAATCTAGAATATTTTCTCTGTCATTTTCTACTGCAACAATGGGTTCGGGCATGGTTTTTAAGAAAATAAAAAAAAAGGTTGTTTAGCATAAAAGGGCTAACTAGAGTATGAGATAAGTAAATCCTTAATAAAGTAAACACAATTTTATGAGTTAATTTGAGTAATTAATGATGGTTTTAATAACATAAAGTAAAGTATGTAAATTGAATATAACTTTTGCTACCTAATTCAAAACATTATAATTTTTTACCATTTGAGAGTGCTCGAAATATGCTTCAAAATAAGATCCATTTGCAATATAGTTTTACAACTCATGAAAATAAATTTAACTAGATGAATGGTAAAACATTATTGGAAAAATTGATAGGAACAAGTCCCAACTATGGGCCCGCCATTTTTTGGTCCCAACTAAAGATTATTTCGAGCGGTCCCAACTATATATCATTTTTGCCGAAATTGGTCCCAGGTGACTTATTACCTGTTTAACAGGTTAAATTTTTTTTTAAAATTTCTTAATCCTTCATCCCTACCACTGATGTGCCTCCCCCTCCCATTCATTCCTTGATCTGCCTCCCCCTCCCCTGCAACCCTCTTCCCCCCCCGTCATTGAGCAACTCTAATTAATGGCGGCAACATAACCAACAGGTCCACCACCGATGACAACAACGTTTGTTCTTCCTATATGATTGCGCTTAATTAACAGCAATCAGATGAAGCAGCAATATATCGAAAAATTAAACGATGAAAGAAATCGCCATTATAATGCAACTATAAAGATATGTAAAATCACATTAATAAAATGGAAGGAATCAATTGAACAAACTGTAAGTAAAAGAAAATTCCAGATAAAACTGGAGAAAATCGGCCATTGATGAAAGAAACAAGATATTATGAGATGAGTGAGAAAATTACATACATAATTGAAAAAAAATATGGAGGAGAGAGAAAAACCTATCCTTAATCTTGCAGTACTCCATTAGAGAAGAATAAAAGCAAGATGTGATGAGATTTTGATTTTAAAAAGAGATTGGTTACACAAATTCGTCAGTCATAGTTCACTTGTAGTCTAGACAATGGAATTTTCTTTGCAATTTATGATTTCTCAACAATCATATATGCAGAAATCTCAGAAAATTTTCGAGGCAATGGAAGTTTATTCATCTGTTGATTCTGTGCCCATTTCTCGAAAACTCCATGCCCAGATGATTTCCACTGGCTTAAACTCCTCAATCTTTGTTCTTCCTTCCCTCTTCTATTTCGTATGTAGCACCGGTGACATTTCCACGAGACTTCAACGTAAATGGAATTCCTTCACATAAAATCCATTGACGTAAGAAAAACCACCAAAAAAAAGATTTAATTAATGAGTATGCTAAGTTGTAACACTTCAATTTAGTAAATACAAGGCAAAGTAAAATCGGAATTATTAAACATCAAGGAATAAAAGTAAACTTCAACACTTCAATTTGATACTTGAATTTGTAAAAAAAAAAAACCGAATTTAATAGAAATTAAATCAACAAAATTGAAGGAGAGAGAGAATACCCGATTTAATCTCAACCGCTAAGTCCCCAATTACTATTTCAATCCCGATTCTTTGTTAGGCCCATCTTATGGGTCATGTATATTTACGTAGCTTCGTATATTAGTATTTGATGTATAGCTCTACTTTAGGCCCAATATTATTAATTAGGTTGTATTAATACTCACAGCTAACGTAATACAAACTAAGGAAAATCTAAATCTAACATGGTATCGGAGCTACCCTATTTTTTTTCTTTGAACTCCTCTCTGCCGTCTTCTTCATCCCTGCTCCCTCACGGTTGCTTGCTGCCTCTCACACTCGTGCAGCCATGACCGACGGCGAGAAGATCGAACCTACTTCACCTTTTTACTTAGGATCCAGGTGATCAACCGGGGAATTTGATTACTCACGTAATCTTGAAGGGAGATAATTATTTAGCATGGGTTAGAGCCATTACTTTGTCGCTCAAAGCTCGTCGGAAATCGGGTTTGTTGATGGCACGCTTCACAAACCTACCGACAAGAACAAGATGTTGGATTGGGAAACAAAGTGAATTCAATGCTTGTCTCGTGGATGTTGAGAAGCATGGATCCCAAAGTCGCCGCTTCCATTCCCTACCATGATGAGGCACGATCTCTTTGGCTCTACCTCGAGTCTCGGTTACGTGTCGCCGACGGTCCACGACTTCAACAATTGCGAGCCAATATCACTACCCGCAAACAACTCAAATCCATGTCCATGGAGGATTATTACAATCAATTGATGGGCTGGTTTGATGACCTTGCGAGACTTAAAACCCCTCCATGGTTGCACTCGTGGCAAGTGCACGTGTGATGTGGCGGGTCGGTTTGCCGCGACCGCGAGGAAGAGAAGCTCCATCAATTTTTTATTGGCGTCGACGATGATTTATATGCCACCGTTCGATCCAATTTCTTGTCTCAAAGAACCTTCTCCCGATTTGAGTCGTGCCTATCACGCTTTTATCCAAGAAGAACCGGTCCGCGGCATGGCTCGCGACAAGGTCGTCCTCGACGACACTCATGTGTTCGCGGTTAAAAGCTTCGTCGACCGTCCGGATAAGTCTAAACTTCGTGTTCCTATTGCAAGAAGAAGGGTCACGAAGTTTCTTCATGTTTTAAACTTCATGGCGGACTCCACGTGGTATGAAGAAAAATTTGGGAAGACCTCGAAGTCCTGCTGCCGCCGGCTCGTCTCGCGCCTTGTCCGCCGACGCCGCCGCTGCTGGCTCGTCTCATGCGTCGTCTGGCGACGCTCTGCTGCCGACCCTCCTCTCGCCGTGCGGGCTCACGCCATCACCGGCCCCGTATCCGGTGCCTCGGCCCTCCCCGCCGCCGCCGACGAAAGTCATCCATTGGCTTCTTTATCCCCCCCTGTGTGCAAGTCCTCTTGAACTTGGTTAATGACAACTCCTCCGAACATATGATGGGTGAGTCACTTTCTTCATCTTGGTTACTTGATACCGGCGCGTCTCATCACGTCACCGGCAATGATCTTTATTTGATTGATGCTCTTTCTACCTCGGCTTACCTGATGGGCAGACTGTTATTGCTACTAAGACAGGGAGTGTTAAACTTGCTAGTGGTTTAATCCTCAACAATGTTCTTTTTGTCCCTCAGTTGCATTGCAATTTAATCTCTGTGTCGCAATTAATTGATGATTCTCATTGTTTTGTCCGTTTCACTGATTCATTATGTGCTATTCGAGACCTTCGCTCGGGAGCCCGATTGGAGCCGGTGAACGTAAAGATGGACTTTATTATTATCGTGGCATTCCGACCGCTCGCGCAAAGGACGCTTTCGACATCAGTGACTTTGAGTTGTGGCATCGGCGAATGGGTCATCCATCAGCTAAGATTGTTAAGCTTTTACCTGCTATTAGTAATAGTAGTTGTAGGAAACATTTGTCTCAGACTTGTATTGTTTGTCCCCAAGCTAAACAATCTCGTCCTAGCTTTCCTATTAGTTATAATAAAGCAAGCCGGATGTTTGAATTGATTCATTGTGATCTTTGGGGCCCTTATAAGACTCCGTCTTCTTGTGGTGCACATTATTTTTTGACTTTAGTGGATGATTTTACTCGTGCTACTTGGGTTTATTTATTAAAGTGCAAAACTGAGGTGCATCAATCTTTTTGTTCTTTCTTTGCTATGATTGAACGCCAATTTGAGGTGACTGTGAAAATGGTGCGTAGTGACAATGGCACGGAATTTAACTGCATGCTTGATTATTTTAACACCCATGGAATTATTTTCCAAACCACTTGTGTTGGCACTCCTCAACAAAATGGACGTGTGGAGCGAAAACATCGCCATATATTGAATGTCGGTCGTGCTTTGATGTTTCAAGCTAATCTTCCTATTTCTTTTGGGGTGAATGTGTTCTTGGTGCCGTGTATTTAATTAATCGTACCTCGTCTCGCTTATTGCAAAATAAAACTCCCTATGAAATTTTGTTTGGTGTTGCTCCTAATTTTGATGAGCTCAAAGTGTTTGGCTCCCTTTGTTTTCGCTTCATAATCAAAAGGCAAAGGGGGACAAATTTGCTTCCCGTAGTCGTCGTTGCATTTTTGTTGGGTATCCTAACCACAAGAAGGGATGGAAATTATATGATATGGAAACTCATGAGATTTTTGTTTCTCGAGATGTTCAATTTTGTGAAAATGAATTTCCATTTGCTTCTACTACTGTCTCGGGTTCCACTGTTGATGAGGGTATGAATTTGGATTTTTTGGACGATTTGGAGGAGGTTTTAGGGGCGCCTGAGCCTCCAAGGGCCCAAGAACCCCCACGCCCGCCGCCGAAACCGAGCTTGCTGCGCCGCCGCCTGACTCACCGCTGCCGCGCGCTGCCCGCCCCCACGTGCGCTGAGGCCGGCCGCCATCGACCCCGGTCCTTCGGCCATCCGATTCGGGCTTGGCCCCTACCGCGCGCCTAGTAGTGCTTCTTCTTCTCTCGCTTCGCCGAGTTGGGCGTGGCAAACGGGCTAAATTGCCCTCTGTTCTTTTGCGGGATTTCATTACTCCTACTATTCCCACAACAAGTCCATCTCCCAGTTCATCGGCTTCTTCTGACTCCTCAGGTACTTCCTATCCTTTAGCACATTTTGTGAACGCTGACAAATTTTCTAGGCGCCATCGTATTTTTCTTGCTGCTGTTACTGCAGGACATGAGCCTCGGACCTATAAAGAAGCCATGACCCATGATGGTTGGCGTGATGCTATGCAGACTGAAATTACGGCCTTAGAGCGTAATGATACTTGGGACATGGCCCCTCTTCCTCCCGGAAAGAAAGCCCTTGGTTCCAAATGGGTTTTTAAGATTAAGTATCATGCTTCTGGCAAGGTGGAGCGTCTTAAAGCTCGTCTTGTTGTCTTTGGCAATCATCAGGTTGAAGGGATTGATTATCATGAGACCTTCGCTCCCGTTGCCAAGATGGTCACTGTGCGTGCTTTCCTAGCTGTTGCTGCTGCGAAAAACTGGGAGTTACATCAGATGGATGTGCACAACGCTTTTCTTCATGGGGATCTTGACGAGGAAGTATATATGAAGCCTCCTCCTGGTTTTCCTGGTCCTTCTCCAGGCTTAGTTTGTCGTCTTAAGAAGTCTCTTTATGGTCTTCGTCAGGCTCCCCGTTGTTGGTTCGCCAAGTTGGCCGCTTCCTTAAAGCGGTATGGTTTTCAGCAATCCTATTCTGATTATTCTCTCTTCACTCTTACTCAGGGCTCTCTACAGCTTAATGTGCTTGTGTATGTCGATGATTTGATTATTTCTGGCACTCATTCTTCGGCTCTTGCCTCTTTCAAGCATTACTTGGGCGACTGTTTTCATATGAAAGATTTGGGTCCGCTGAAATATTTTCTGGGTGTGGAAGTTGCTCGTAGTCCCGAAGGCATATTTTTGTGCCAACGCAAATATGCACTTGATATTATTGCTGATTCTGGTCTCCTAGGTGCTCGTCCTGCCTCTTTTCCGATGGAACAAAGTCATACTCTTGCTCTTGCTACTGGAGAGTTGCTTGAGGATCCCGAACAGTATCGCCGGCTTGTTGGGCGTTTGCTTTACCTTTCCTTTACTCGTCCGGACCTTGCCTACACTGTTCATATTTTGGCTCAATTTATGCAAGCACCCCGAGTTGAGCATTGGTCCGCCGCTTTACGCACGGCTCATTATTTGAAAGGGAGTCCCGGCAAGGTATTCTTCTTTTCGGTGCTTGTGGATTTGCATTTGACCGGGTGGTGTGACTCACGGCGGGCAAGCCGCCCTATGACTCGGCGTTCTATTACTGGTTGGTTGATTTTCCTAGGTCACTCTCCTATCTCTTGGAAAACGAAAAAACAACACACTGTTTCTCGTTCTTCAACTGAAGCTGAGTACCGCTCCATGGCTACCACCACGGCTGAATTGACTTGGCTCAAAGCCCTTCTTCAGAGTCTTGGTATTGCTCATCCTCGTGCTATGACTCTTTTTTGTGACAGTCAATCGGCACTTCATATTGCTCAAAACCCTGTCTTCCATGAGCGCACGAAACACATTGAGGTTGACTGCCATTATGTTCGGGATGCTATTCAAAATGGTACGCTTGCTACCTACCATGTGTCTACTACCGAACAACTCGCGGATATTTTCACCAAAGCTCTCGGAAAACGTCAGTTTCTATATCTTCTAGGCAAGTTGGGCATTTGTAATCCTCATGCTCCAACTTGAGGAGGGGTGTTAGGCCCATCTTATGGGTCATGTATATTTACGTAGCCTGTATATTAGTATTTGATGTATAGCTCTACTTTAGGCCCAATATTATTAATTAGGTTGTATTAATACTCACAGTTAACGTAATACAAACTAAGGAAAATCTAAATCTAACATTCTTCTTCTTCCCCCATTTGTTTTTGGAAATTGGAGAGAGAGGAGATTTAAAAGGTGGGGTTTTTTTTTACATCAAAGATGGGGAAGAAATGGGGATTAGCTTTGGAGTGAGGCAAAGAATGGTGATTGACCAGTGGCTGAGAATACTGCGTGGATCAAGCGTGTTAGGGGAGGAAGTAGGGAGGGAGGAGAGAAAAAGAGGAGGAACAAGAGGAAGGAAACCTCTAACACTTAGGAGGGAGGGTGCAGGAGAGAGAAGGATATGGTGGAGGGAGGAGTGAGAAAAAGGTGGAGGAGGAAGAAGAAACAGGTTGGGGCGAAAAAAAAAAAACTCGTTTTACTCCGTTGTAGCGAGTCATTAACCCTTTGGGACCAATTTCGGCAAAAATGATATATAGTTGGGACCGCTCAGAAATAAACTGTAGTTGGGACTGAAAATGGCGGAACGCCCATAGTTGGGACTGTTCCTATCAATTTTTCCAACATTATTTAGTCTTTCTTTTAGATAAATATAATAATAGCTATAACTATAGTGTAAAATATGTGACTATAGCATTTAATCATAGGTCCAATTTACAAGATTAAACATATATATAATCTTTAAAAACCTCAGCCTTACGAGTTCCGGATCCTCTAGAGTTTTAATCAAATTCTACAAGGTAGAGTTGTATATGAACCATACATTTTAAAATCAAAGGCTCATATTGGTGGAAGGGGGAAAATAAGGGGTGGATTTTGATGAGAAAAATAGATGGGGTTTTGGAAAGATAATATATGAGCCATTGGTTTTTTATTCAATGGTTTATATTGCTCAAACTCTATATTGTAGAGTTCGTTTAGAACTTTAGAGGATCCAAACACCAGCCTTACTCAACTGAACCAAAGCAATTTAGTATTGCAATCAAATTTATTAAGGAAACTTTGTTGTTAGAACAAAACTTAAAATCTATATATATTAGAGTTTTGGATGAAAAAATTAGAGTATGATTTTAAAAAACAACCTTAGAATATTATAGAGAGCTCCACCTAAACATGACATGTCATTCTTTTTAATTTAATTTTTATTTCAAAATAGTGTTTAACATAGATATAAATACATATAAGGTGTTTTTAATAAGTGAAGATTACAATCTGATTTTAAATAAACAACCTAAATTATTCAACTATGTAAATTGAATATAACTTTTGCTACATAATTCGCAATATTATAAATTTCTTACCATCGAAGAGTGCTCGAAATATGTTTCTATATACAATATAGTTTTACAACTTATGAAAATATATTTATTTAGATGAACAATAACATATTATTTATTCTTTATTTTAAATACATACAAAAATAACTATAAAAATAGTGTATTATATGTGAAAATAGCAGTTATGTCTTTTAAAATCAAAATTTTAAAAATTGAGTTTAACTTTTACTACCTAATTCAAAACATTATAGTTTTTTTTTACCATGGGAGAGTGCTTGAAATATGCTTCAAAATAAGATCCATTTACAATATAGTTTTACAACTCATGAAAATATATTCAATTAGATGAATTATAAGACATTATTTAGTCTTTCTTTTAGATAAATATAATAATAGCTATAAGTATTAAGTATAGTGTATTATATATGATTATAACATTTGATTATAGGTCCAATTTACAGGATTAAACATATTATCTTTCAAAACTTCAACCTTACTCAACTAAACCAAAAAATATAGTATTACAACAAAATTTATTAAGGAAACTTTGTTGTTACAAGAAAAACTAAAATCTATAGCGATAAAGTTACATATATATTAGAGTTTTGGATTATGTGAAAATTAGAGTTTGTTTAAATAAAACAACCTTAGAATATTATAAAGAGCTCTATCTAAGCATGCCATGCTTTTTTTTAAAATTTTTTTAAGAAAAAAGTGTTCAACATAGATATAGATACATATAAGGTGTTTTGGATAAGTACAGATTACAGTCTGATTTTAAATAAATAACCTAAATTATTATACTATGTAAATTGAATATAACTTTTGCTACATAACTCGCAATAGTATAATTTTTTTTACCATCGGAGAGTGCTCGAAATATGCTTCGAAATAAGATCCATATACAATATAGTTTTAAAACTTATGAAAATATAATTATTTAGATGAACAATAACGTACTATATATTCATTATTTTAAATACATATAAAAATAACTATAAAAATAGCGTACTATATGTGACAATAGTAATTATGTCTTTCAAAATCATATTTTAAAATTGTGTTAGCTATTGTTAGTCATACCTATTATTGCGATACTATTTAATAATAAAATTAGCTACAATATTCAATTGAATATTAAAAATTATAAAATTTATATATCGCAATAACAAATCTAGAAATTACAAGTATAATGACAAATACTTTCTCCGTTCTTTTTCTACCGCAACAATTGGTTTGGGCATGGTTTTTAAGGAAATAAAAAATGGTTATTTTAGCATAGAGGATAAAAAATAGTTAACTGGAGTAGGGGATAAAAAAAATCTTTAATAAAGTAAACGCAACTTTATGAGGCAATTTGGGTAATTAATGATGGTTTTATTAACGTAAAATAAAGGCAATATTGTCAACTCTAGTTGATTTTTTTTACCAAAAGTGGAATGGTTCCATAAGATTGAAACTACCCAAAGCGGTAATTGTTGTAATAGAAAAAGAATGGAGACAAGATGTAAATACAATGGTGTTAAATAATCTCATTTTACAAAGAACAAAAAATCAACAATAATATTAACAAAAAAAATGAAAAAAAGTAAAATAAACAACAACCCGTGCAACGCATGGGCTTCAATCAATATATCAATATATATATATATATAAAGGAAGAACTTTTCGGGAGCATAGAGAGCTCCTCAAAATTTCGAGGCCATAGAGCGCTCCACGTAGGATTGCCATGTCATCAAATTTTATTTTTTTCTTTTAAAAAAAATAGAATTCTACATAGATTTAAATACACATAAGGAGTTATAGATAAGCTAAAATAAGAGTTTGGTTTTGAATGAACAACCTAAATTATTATATTATGTAAATTATGTATAGCTTTTGCTACGTGATTCGAATATTATAATTTTTGTTCCATTGGATAAGACTCGAAATATGCTCCGAAATAAGATCCATTTACAATTTAGTTCTACAACTTATGAAATAGAGAGCGCCATGTAGGATTGTCATGTCATTAATTTTTATTTTACATATTTTAAAAAATAGAGTTCTACAAATATTTAAATACATAAAAGGAGTTTTATATAACGAGAAATTAGAGTTTCGTTTTGAATAAACAACCTAAATTATTGTATTATGTAAATTGAATATATAACTTTTGCTACCTAATTCAAAACATTATATTTTTTACCATTTGAGAGTGCTTGAAATATGCTTCAAAATAAGATCCATTTACAATATAGTTTTACAACTCATGTAAATATATCTAACTAGATGAACGGTAAGGCATTATTTAGTCTTTCTTTTAACTATAGTGTACTATATGTGACTATAGCATTTTATCATAGGTCCAATTTACAGGATTAAACATATATATAATCTTTCAAAACCTTAGCCTTACGAGTCCGGATCCTCTAGAGTTTTAATCAAATTCTACAAGTTAGAGTTGTATATGAATCATACATTTTAAAATCAAAGGCTCGTATTGGTGGAAGGGGTAATCAAATTCTACAAGTTAGAGTTGTATATGAATCATACATTTTAAAATCAAAGGCTCATATTGATGGAAGGGGGAAATGAAGGGGTGGGTTTTTATGAGAAAAAATAGAGGGGGTTTTTGGAAAGATAATATATGAGGCATTGATTTTTTATTCAATTGGTTGATATAATTCCAAACTCTACATTGTAGAGTTCTTTTAGAACTTTAGAGGATCCAAACACTAGCCTACTCAACTGAACCAAAGCAATTTAGTATTGCAACCAAATTTATTAAGGAAATTTTGTTGTTACAACAAAAATTAAAATCTATATCGATAAAGTTATATATATATTAGAGTTTTGGATGATGAAAAAATAAGAGTATGATTTTAAAAAACAACCTTAGAATATTATAAAGAGCTCCACCTAAACATGACATGTCATTCTTTTTAATTTTTAATTTTTTTCAAAATAGTGTTTAACATAGATATAAATACATATAAGGCGTTTTTAATAATTGAAGATTACACTCTGATTTTAAATAAACAGCCCAAATGATTCAACTATGTAAATTGAATATAACTTTTGCTACATAATTCGCAATATTATAAATTTCTTACCATCGGAGAGTGCTCGAAATATATTTCCATATAAAATATAGTTTTACAACTTATGAAAATATATTTATTTAGATGAACAATAACATATGATATATTCTTTATTTTAAATAACTATAAAAGTAGCGTATTATATGTGACAATAGCAATTACATCTTTCAAAATCAAACTTTAAAAATTGAGTTATATAAAGATAAAAAATACATATCTGTAGTTTTGAGCATACCATGATGGCATTACATGAAGAATCAAATGAAAAGTTTGTCAACAACATTACAGAGGTATTATGCAATTGACTAATTATTTCATTCCTATAATATTTGTTGTATACAAAATTATTTATGTTTTTCTTTTTCATATATCTATATGTCAGATCTTATTCTTTTCTCAATAAACTTAATTCTACTAAAACTAATTGGGAAATCAAGGTTCGAGTTTCTAGACTATTTGAGGTCGCAGATCATAAAAAAGAGGTAAGTTTGATAAGTCTTGATATGGTCATGATTGATGAAAAGATTTTTTCCTCTTAAATAATATTTTTGATTATTAATTGAGGTTAGTTTTATATTTAATTTATTTTATTCATGATACCATCATTATGATCTTATTTTTGGCTTTCCCATCTTCTATTCTAATATGTGTTAGTGTTTATGTGCTATATTAAAAGTTGAAGTTATGGCTGACACTCATATTTTTTCTCTATTCTTTATGTCCTGCATCTATTAAATTATTACCCTCTACTTTCTTAAAGTATCGTTCGGGTATTTTCCATGTTAAAACTGTGTTACCTATTGTTAGGCATACCAATTATTGCGATACTATTTAATAATAGACTTAGCTATAATTTTCAATTAAACATTAAAAATATAAAATATATATATCACAATAACAAATCTAGAAATTAAAGAGTATACCGACAAATACTTTCTCGTCTTTTTCTACTCGCAACTATGGGTTTGGGCATGGTTTTTAAGAAAATAAAAGAAAATGGGTAGTTTAGCATAGATGGGTTAACTAGAGTAGGGGATAGGTAAATCCTTAATAAAGTAAACGCATATGAGACAATTTGAGTAATTAATGATGGTTTTATTAACATAAAGTAAAGGCGATGTTGTCAACTATATTACTTTTTTTACCAAAAGTGGAATTGCCCAATAATTAAACTACCCAAAGCTGGTAATTGTTACAATAGAAAAATAATGGAGGAAGATATAAATACAAATGGTGTTGAAAAATCTCATTTCACACCAACAAAAAATCAACAATGTTAGTAAAAAATTACAAATAAATAAAATAAACAATAACCCGTGCAACGCACGGGCTTCAAAACTAGTAATTAGAATAAAAAGTGTGGTTGCCATCTAATTTAGTTGCAGAACCTTTGCGCCTAGGTCTTGAATATCAAGATCGGGCCAAATTCCATCTACATCATCATGAGTGCGCTTAGTCGCTCTCTAACCAAAGGAAAAAAAATTTTAGAACCAAAACAGAAGAGTAATCACTAACTAGAAAGCAAAAGAGTAATTACCAGTATAATTAGAACCAAAACAAGTTAACAACCTTCACTTCTATTGCTTAACTTGTAAACGTTATCCCACATTATCTAAAGCTCATTCTCTTTGTTTCCATGGCTGCTATCTTCACACTCTCATGGCAGTTCTCCTCCCTTCCTCTCTCCTCCCACAACACAAACCCCCTCAAACCCCTAAACCCACTTCTTCTCCACAATTTTCTCTCTCCTCTGACCCTAAAATTCTCTCCTTAAATCCCAACAAGAGAAATTTCCTTTTCCAATCAATTTCTCTCTGCATTGCTTCTTTAATCCTTAAACCCCCTATTTCTCTTTCTGCAACTGAAGCTTCATCTTCATCAAAATCGATTTTATCGGGTATTTCCAACACCAAATCATGGGCACAGTTTTATGGAGATGGGTTTTCTATTCGGGTCCCACCCCTGTTTGAGGATATTACGGAGCCTGAGGTTTGACTACTTTTTCTCCCTCAATTTTGATTTTATTTGAGAATTAAAGAATACCCAGATGATTTTGGGTTATTATGAATTTATGATAGTAATTGTAATTATAATGTGGTTGTTATGTTATTTTGCATTGGGTTTAAACATTATGTAGAGGAACTGATTATTGTGTTTTTTAAGGGGATGAACTATGTAAAATGTAAAAGGATGTTGTTTATAATGTCTAGTAATGCCGGTACTCGATGAATTTGGAGGTGTGTTTTGTTTCAAATGTTGGATTTTGATTGGCATCACAAGTAATTTGGGTATGTGCAATATATTAGTATGTTTTCCATTAATTAATTGGCAATATTGTCGAATGTACCATTGCATTTGGCAATAGTGTGTTGATAATGGGGGTGTGTATCTTATGACCAATTTTCGGAAAAAAAAGAGTTTGTCTTAGGCTGCTTGTGTTACTAACTATATACATAGAATGTGAGTATGTGACTATTTGGATTGCCTGAAGTACAAGGTTCGAAACTAGAATTATCTTTTGGGTGGACCAAGTATTTTGCATGGAGAATGACTGGTGTAAATCACATGGGCTGAGAAAGAATAATATGGTATGAGCTAAGAACATAGAAGTGTGGCTAATTTCCATGTTCCTTCTAGTCTTGTTTGGTTTCGAGAGCTTTCAACTCCTCGGTGGTCGGTGTTACATTACTTGCATTACCTTGAGTTGGACACCTGCATGAAATATGACTTTTGAACACTTGAAACTATATAGAGGTCCGTGATAATTTTAGTTCTCAGACCATACTGTATCTTTGTCCAGCATTTTGAGTGAAACAGGTAATTTTGATAGAGACAAAATAAATTTGACTTAAGGGATGGAATTTCTCAGCCATTCATATGTAAAATGGCTACTGGTGACAAAGAGACCACTGTTAATGACTTGAACTATCTAATGGTAATAGGTGTAGCTGGTGCTAGAGGAACATAACCCTTCATAGAAGTTGTGATCTATACTGATGACAAAGTGCCACTGTGGAGGATCATGAGTGTTGTAGTAGTGTGTTGGGTTAAGAAACTTGGCTTCTATGCGAGATGCTTTGTTGTGACATTAATGAAAAAGTTTAGGCAATGTGCTGAATTGCTGAAGCATAATCCTTGTCTCATAGGCTTATCTTTTGTCTAGGCTGACTCACTTGATAAGTTGTTAAAAGATCTTTACTTTTACCTTTATGCAAAACTTTTGCTGTCCAACTATCTATAGAAGAAACCACCACTGCATTCATGTGTAAGAAAAAAGTTTCTGGAAATTTTGGGCATCAAGAAAAATTTTAACCACAAGATTTTGAAGCCTGTTCCTTTTTAATATGTTCAAATATGCCGTTGCGTTACTCTGCAGTTAACCGGTTATGTTCTGTTTGACCATGTTGTTATAGTTGGAGTTGTCCTAAGTTATAACGTTATGTTTGCTGTGGGTCAATTCTAGAAGCTCGACGATGGAAATGGGATCCTTGTTCTGCACTATCTTAATTTAGTTATGTCCTCTAATGAAGTAATGATGCATTTTCTCAAGAACTGTCCTCCTAATCTGTTGGTTGAACTGTTGAAGAACGGTAACTGGAGAGCAGTTTATTCTTTATTCTCTCTCTGTCCATATTCTTTGACATCTTATGGATTCAATCTATTCCATTTTTGACGCTTTAGGATTTTAATGCTGGAGCGTCCCTTTATGGAGATAAGGTGAAGCCGAAGACGTTTGCAGCACGGTTTTCATCTCCTGATGGGTACACATAATGTCTTTACTCCTTTCTGCATTTGAATCTGTATAGTGTTTAGTCTCAGCCTCTCCAAACTATGTCCAATAAGTATAATTTTGGTTATGACTGTTGTCAGTTATTGCTTTATAATTGCACTGGAAGGAAACAACATTCTAATTTGATATTATAAGGAATTAGAGATTTATCTGTCATCTAGCTTATCACTTTCTAGAGAGTACTTAAATTTGTCCTCATGATGCAGGTTCGAGGTAGTGAGTGTTATTATAAAGTCATGCAACCAACTGAAAATCACTTTCTTAGAGGTTTGTGTCTTATTTTACTTAATTTACTTCTCAAGACTTTCTAACAAATTTGTCTTCTTTTGGCTATGTTACTTTTGTTCTGGTACATAATTTCCAGCATTATATTTATGATCTCACATATTTCGATGAGGGTATTGTTTAAGCTGTGTAACTGCCATTTATTGCCATATTAAGTTGCTGGAGCACCGATAGTGGTTCTCTTTCTCTGTCTTTGACTTTGGGACTTGATTTCCTAATGTGGCCCGATCAACTCTACACCTGCTTTTAAGCTTTTCTAACTTCCCATTGTATTATCATAGTGATCCTTGTCCCGCTTGCTTTCTGACCTACACATGATGTACTGCTATCTTGATAACCGTTTTCTTGATATTGCAGGCTCAGGACATTACTGATTTAGGTTCTTTAAAAGAGGCAGCAAAGATTTTCATTCCAGGTATGTAAATTAATACTAACTTCCTGTCTCCTTCCTTTCACCAAGATAATTTTTTTGGAATAAGGTAAGTTTCCAATACATGTCAGACATGCAGCCGTTTGATTTGATGCTTTTTTTGCTTGATTTGCTGGTTCACAGCTTCCTGATTTTATGCTATGCCGTAACAAGACTTTTAAAAAAATATTGTTCTTTATCATCTGCTTGGTGGCATGGCAGGTGGGTCATCACTGTACTCCGCACGTACAATAAAAATAAAAGAAGATGAAGGTTTCAGGTTATTATTTGTTGTTTAAGTAAATGGTCCTTCACTTCTCTTTTCTTTATCTTGGCTATGAAGAAAATATTAAACAGGAAATTTTATTCTTGATGGATGGCATTTTGGTAATGTAGATGAGATTTCTTCTAAAAGTTACAGCATTTGCCTATTTTTGGGTTGGGGCATCAACAGAACCTGATCATTAATATGAACATTGTTTTGACTCTTCCCAGAGTAATTATTCTCATGTTTGTTGTCTCTCATGTTTCCCAGGACATACTATTTTTATGAGTTTAGCAGAGATGAACAGCATGTTGCTCTCGTGGCTGCTGTTAGTGGCGGGAAGGTATTTTGTTGTCCTAAGATGTGGTATTTTATGCTTCGAGTTTAAGTCCTAATGAGGAATATAATACTCCTCCGTCCACAAGGGTATAACATTATTCTAACAGAAGACCCGTTATAACAGTGATGTAAGTTGTCACCCCCATCACTTGATAAAATTAGTGGCTCATTGCAAATTTAATCATAAATCATTACAATAATTGGAAAGGTGGCAGTTTTTCTGCTTATCCTAAAATACTATGTGCCTCTTAATTACGAACGCAGAGAGTATGCATCTAGAAAATGTTTCCAAGGGTTCTAGCTTTCTTCTAGACTTCTAATCACTTACATAATAAGATATACTCTTGCTTTCGCTGAATACGTCATTGCATTTATTATCAATGTAACTGTAGCCATTGCAAAAGCACATTCTTCTTGAATCATATTGAAGACTGAAAGGATTCATTTTGTTAATTCCAACAATATTATGTTTGTTTACGAATGGTGTAGGCAGTTGTTGCTGGAGCGACTGCCCCAGAGTCCAAGTGGGATGATGATGGTGTGAAACTTCGTAGTGCAGCATTGTCTCTGACTCTGTTGTAGTGTTACTTTGACAATTGAGGTTTAGCCTTGTCAAGTAGTGTTTCAATATTGTGTCTCCATTTTGGTTGGATAAATTACATTCTGTTGAAGATCGTTTTTCTTACTGGAGAATAATTGTAAAAGGTAAACATCAATGTTCTCCTAAATTTTGATTCTCTTTTATTGAAAATTGTTCGAGCTATTCTTCTAAGAAGATATTTGGATGTAATACAGTCAAAAGAGAATTGTCTCCTGCTTCCTTTTTGTTGCAGTGATGTTGTGGATCTTGTGGTAGGATTTGTATTTTGCTGGATGTTGAAAGAGAACAAAAGAATGTGTTGTTGGCAGCCGCTTCGGTACGATGGTACTACGTCAGTTTTGTTGATCTTAGCGTATAATTGTACATCAAATCAAATTGCTGAATCACAGTCCTTACACTATAAAGAAGTAAGAAATACACGGACATGTTAGGATAGTGGTATAGACGACATTTGATTAATTACAATGACTAAGTATACAAGCTATTTACCTACGAATCAACAATGTACTCATAGCTTAAGCTACACTTTTTTTAATAAAAGATGAAGATCCCTTGCAAGTTGCAAGCGTGGGAGAGGGGATTTAGGGAGGTGCAAGAATCGAACCCTTAGAGGTGAAAAAATGACCTTTAATCAACTAGACCGACTTTGATTCATAATTCCATAAATTAATAAGCCGTGCAGCTCGAAAGAAAATGCAATATAATCAATGAGCATTTATTTATTTTGCTCATAAACAAGTAAGATGTATATAGAAATACAAAAATGATCAAAAGCAGGAAAAAGGAGATGATTATGTCAATCACGATTGCTAAAAATAGTCAAAGCCAAATACCAATCACCATCTTCCATGTTTCTGCCGAGTTGTCATCTGCTGGGCCTCTTCTTCTTAAGGACAGCAAATTCTAATTGCTTTTTTTAATTAAACACATGAAGCGCCAACTGTATATAAACCAACATTCATCGAAATATCTAATCAAGATTTAATCAAAAGTCATGATTAAACAAGAAGCAGCCACGTGGAATTGTGTAGCTGGCGTCACTAACGCACGTAACACAGAATCATTTTAACTTGGGCCCACCTTCTTCCCTACTTCATTTCCAATTGAAAATCAAGTACAAATATCATTTTCATCTTTCTGATTATTATTGTCGTTTCATGCTACTATCACTATGAAAGTATGAATGGTGTTTTTTTGGTTCCTACCCCTTTTAAAATTACTAATCATATTCATTTGACTGATTAAATCACCAGTAACATACGTATTAGTTTAATACTTCTAGTTTCTGTCATTTTCTTTGTAACGCAGTTTGAATTTAAATTTGTTATCCTCAAAATTTGTTTATTTTATTTTTGGGTTGAGATTGTACACTAATTAAGCTCAAGACTAGATTTTTATGAAGTAGTTGTAAGTTTCAAATAGTTAATTTAGCAGATCTTCTGCTTTTGAAGAAGAAGAAAAATGTTTGGTGTACCAAATATATTACATGAATCATCACCATTTGATACAAGCACAGTGATCTCCATTACTGTGTTCATAAGTTTAATATGTTTGTGTATCATTGTTGGTCATTTGCTCGAGGAGAATCGTTGGGCCAATGAATCTATCACCTCCCTTCTTCTGGTACTCTCTTTTTCTTTCTCCTAAGTTGAAATTTAATAATACCCAGTTGAAAAGTTTGAAACTTTCTGATTGATTTTAGACCCAAAAATAGAAATTCTAGAGTACCCAATTGAAAAGTTTGAATCTTTTTTTAGTTTTGAGCTGTGAATTTAAGTGGGTTTAAGTAGAATTTTTTTTGGATTCCAAGTTCTGATTGGTCAATTTTTTTGCAATTAGTTTCAGGTTCTGATTGGTCAATTTTTATTTTCCAATTAGTTTGTAGTTCTGATTGGTCAATTTTATTTTCAATTGGTGCCTCAAAATAATAAGTTGCTGTTGTTGTTGGATTAATTTGCTACGAAGATGAAGGGTTTACGGTTTACCATTGGAAAATTATCAAAATAGAAAGTCAAACGTTATTAGCTGCCTAGTAGTGCATAGATGAGAACGCTGAATTGCGAACTTGAACTGGTAAGATTGCAAACATATTGAGCCATGAAGGCAGGAGCCACTAGGGTTTTCAATTAAGATTGAATTAGGTCTGCCCAAGACTTCGATTACCTTTAATACGGCTCGAAATGTGGTGGTAAACCATTTTTCAGCTACCCCATTGATTGGGAAAGTATTGACTGGTTGCTATAGGCTATAGTGACTTTCACATCAATCATTATAACACAAAAACTTTGAAAGTAAAGTTAAGGCTCGCTATCGAGTCTATATTCTATTGAAGATGGTGGTGTATATCTGGGATTAGAATGGACCACGTGTCTGAATTAATATCTCAATTAGTCAATGCATATATCATTGGCATCTCTTGGTTGTTAAGTGTGGTTCTTAAGTTGATTGAAATGTGAAACGAAGTTGCCTGGTTAGACTGTAAATTTTGAAGGATTTGAATAAGCTTTTGTGTATATATATCTAATGGGGTATGTGTTGGTTATGGAATTTGATTGACTTTGATGTTTTGACTTAGGGCGTGGTGTCTGGAGCTGTTGTACTGTTGATACGTAGAGGCCAGAACTCGCGCATACTTGTATTTAATGAAGAGTTGTTCTTCATTTACCTGCTGCCACCAATCATTTTCAATGCTGGGTAAGCTCTCGTTTTGGGTTATGCTTCAATTTGTACTTCATGGCTGAAACTTGTGTCATGTGCTAGTGTGCTACTACTTAAGCACTTTGATTCAATGCCTTTACTATGGTCTGACATCCTGATGCTTCAAGTAGAGTGCTTGCTTAATTAAAGAGCATTTGTTAGATCTTACTTTGGATCCCTTTACTCAAAATATTTGCAAATAGGCAATATTCTTAGTATGCCAATCATTTATCACTTCAATGCATGCAAAAGCTAGAACAGACTTCATATTGTCCGTGATTTTGAATGTTTACAGGTTTCAGGTTAAGAAAAAACAGTTTTTCAAGAACTTCTCAACCATATTGTCCTTTGGGGTGCTGGGCACATTAATATCATTTTGCCTCGTATCATCAGGTACGGCTGCTGATTTTTCAGGCCATTGTGTCAAGCACTTGTTTGCATCTCTTTAGCTCAGTCTTCTTGTAATTTTGCCTTTCTATGTCATCCATTTACGGAATAGATGTAGTCTTCCCCTTAACTACTGGTAGGAACATTAGAGCATTCTGTATTTCTGTCCATCACATTATCAAATAGCCCAAATTTTCCTCCATGATGATAAGGGGCTATAGGATCTACCACTTTAATTCAGTTTCAAACAATGGCTCCCAGAGCACGTTAAAGTTTTGTGTGAGAGTTGCTCTGCCAACTGGAATGCTTGAGGCGGTCTTGTGTCAGTAACTTGCATTCCTCACATGATCATCTCTGGCACTCATAGCTATATTTGTAACACAATTAGATCCTAATAATTAGCATGGGTTTCTGGAATCTAATTACTGTATCGTTAATATCTCTACTCTCTAGTAGTAGCAATAAATTTGTAAAAAGATGAACCAGATAGTGTGATGCACTGATGCTTGCTCAGTTGTATCCTTGTCGACATGACCCTACCTGGGTGTGAACACGCTATATGTGTCCGACCTGAGAGAGATAAAATGGACAATGTCAGTCTACCACTCCTTATATTCATTTCTACCAAGAAAAAGCAAAAAATCTCAACTTGATTTGAAAGTAATTACCAGTTTGTTCCAGAACTCAGTTGTCATTCTGAAGTCCTCGATCTGAAATACTACCTCCGTTTCACAATACATGCACCATTTACTTTTTCACGCACTCCAATGCTCTTCTTTCGACATTAATATCTTTAATTGTGTATAAGTAAAAATCATAAGAAGTTGATATTTGAAATCCTCGCATTTAGCCGAATTCAACAAGATCCCACTTGACTATGTTTTTTCTTACATAATTTTGAGAGAACGATTGTGAAAGTTGGTTGATGAATAGTGCCCAAATGAGAAATGGTGCATGTATTGTGAAACGGAGGAAGTATAAATTATCAGCTTGTATGGAAATCGTGCCAGAAGAAATTTAAGACTCTGGAAATCAGAAAAATTAAAGTAATATTTGATCTGAAATGCACAATTGTTGTTGAGTTACGCATCAGGTTGAAGGTCTTGAGTCTGTCGGACTAATAATTTTTATGAAGTCAGCGTGGACTGCCAACACTTGATTCATAATATGTCCATTTTCAAGGGACATTGAACATTCATTATCTTATGCTTGAGTATATGTTTGCTAAAATTTTGCATCTGAAGCTTTTTTTTTTCCCTGGAATTTTGCAGGTGTATTATTACTGTTGAAGAAGATTGGTTTGACACAACTTAGTGTTAATGACTATATGGGTACTTCCTTTATGAAAGATTTAATAAGCTTCTGTTCTTTTCATATCCCCATTGTAGACTAATATAGTTTGATTTCGCTGCAGCTCTTGGTGCCATATTATCTGCCACAGATTCTGTCTGTACCTTGCAGGTATGCATGTCAGTGAAAGAGAATATATGATGATTGGTACGTGACTATGCTTCACTGACTGATGATCTCTCTTGCACTTTATAGGTCCTAAATCAGGATGAAACACCACTTCTTTACAGTGTTGTATTTGGAGAAGGAGTTGTAAATGATGCGACCTCCATTGTGCTTTTTAATGCAGTCCAAAAGCTTGATTTGAGCAATCTCAGTGCCATGACTGCCCTTGCATTGTTGGGGACCTTCTTGTACCTGCTCGTCACCAGCACACTTCTTGGTATTTTTGTAAGTCGTGAACATGCTTTGAGTGCATATTGAAATACAATGCTTGGCTGTCCCATCAGCGAAGACTTGCATGACTTTATCTTATAGCATATGGTAACTGACCAAAATGTATCTCCGGTCCAATATATAAGTCGTTATAGCTAAAATCTTTTGATCTGAAGTACGTCATTCTACAATTCCACATTCCATGTTAATATAAAATATGCATATAGCATTATAGGTAATTAAATAGTAATAAAAGAGTATCAAATGCTACTTTATGACAGCTTGTAACTTTGACCAAACCAAATTTTAATGTGTGAGAAGTGTGAAAACAACTTTAATTTCGGATTAAGAAGAGTTACACTTTGTCACTTATTATTATTAGTTTTTGTTCTTGGAGGTCAAGTTGGCCACTGCAGGGGGGGGAGGGGGAGGGGTTATGCTCACAACTGGCTCAGCCCCATACACCACCTCTGGAAACTTCTTGTGCAGACCTCGCTGGATAGTATAGGAGTTGCTTGTTTCTGTGAGGTTCATGTTGAATGGAGTGATGTATCAGATGTTTTTTTTTGACAGGAACCACAAGCAATATTGGAATTTTTTTTTACATAATAAAATACAGTATATCATGTTCATCTTCTTTCTAACAAAGTTGAATCACACCCGGAAGACCTTGGATAGTTGGATAACAATGTCCAAATGTTGAATAGATCCCTTTACTTATTGTTATAGGGCTATAGCCTATAGATGAGCCCAATGTCTTTCCTGTCAACAGTCCAACATTTGCAAAGTCAAGACAGTGCATCCCTTTTTTGAAATGCATTGGGCAATCTTATACTTCCTCCGTTCCATAATAAGTGAAACATAGGGATTGGGCACAAGATTTAATAAACATCACTTTCAAAAGCCAAAAAGTCATAAAATACCCTTTTCATTATCAAAAGGAGAGAGAAAAGCAAACCACACAAGTTTGTGATGGGTAATCTTGTCATTTTGTCACTTTCTTTTTTCCATTTAAGGTATGTTTCACTTATTTTGAAACGTTCTAAAATAGTAAGTGTTTCACTTATTATGGAACAGAGGAAGTAATATGGTACATTTTGTGAAATCCTTTTTTTAGCGAATTCGGGTTTCAATCTTAATGCCTATTCTTCTATGAGTCTCCTTCCTTATAGATAAGATTCATCATGTTTTGATGCTCCACATCCCATTTGGTGCATTCTTAATCTAGAGACCAGGGATGGTCCAATCTACTTTTCTGATTCCCACAGATAACTCCTGAAAGCAAGAAAGTTTTACTTTAAACGACAAATACAAATGCTGTCATTTTAATTTTATAAGGGGCTTAAAAATCATTACCTCTCTAGCAATCGTAAGGGTATAATATCCCGCCCATGGGATTGAGTAAGTTTTACGGTGATCTATGTTACTAAAAGACTAGTTCCAGTGTCGAGTGTGGGTACATATTCAAGTGTTAGACATGTCAAGGCTCAAAATTTCGGACACGAAGAACCATCCTAGAAGTTGGACATGTGTGCAGGGTGGCAGTATTCATGTAACATATTATGCAGATGTTTTTCAAGTTACAAATGCATATTATAATTGTGTTTGGTCTTGTTTGCTAATCCTTGTTAGTCTCTGATTCAAGACCATTTTTGAGAATATATTGCATAAATGTCTTCTCTCTCTTTTCATACATTTTTTTCTCGATGAACATGTGATTCAAGATATTGAGGTGTCTGGACGGAAATTGAAGTATCGGTAAAATTCCATACCTTGTCGGAGTGTTGTCTGACATGAATATGTGAGACATCTTAGAGTCGAAGTGACATAATTGGTGATGTATATTGTATGCTACTTAGACATGGGTATGACCGTACTTATCCAAGTGTCAAACATGATTATGTGAGTCGGTTACATGCACATATCCAAGTGTCAGACATAACTAGGCTTACAAATGTTAGACACGAACATTTTTTGAAATTGGTTTTGGTGGCAAGTACACAAAATTCATAAAACATATTTTTAATTTTAACAGAATTCCTTTGGTGTTTTTCATGTTATAGATACATACACATAGTTTAGTTTGGTTTATGTTCCATTAGGTAATAAACCAAGCCCTTTTTTGAGTATATATCACACAATTTTTCTTTTGTTCCCTCCTTTTACAAGTTTTCTCTATGAATATTTGCTTCAAGATAATTGAGGTATCTCGATCAATATTGAAGTGTGATATGTAAGGAAGCCATTCCCTTGCTGTATGTAAGACTAAATGAAGAGTCGAAGTAAAATAGATGGTGATCGTATAGTACAATATTAATTTTTTATTCTGTGCAATGTATCATGTAAATATAATTGTTAATCAATTTAACGTGGAGCTCGCAAAAGTGGCTGTTTTTGTTTCTCTTACGTGCTACATAGATCAAAGTCTTTTACTATGTAATTGTTTCTAACTTGCATTTCGTGAACACAGGCTGGTCTATTGAGTGCTTTTATCATAAAGAAGCTTTACATCGGAAGGTAGTGATTGAACTGAAATTTTATTTCTCATGTCAGATATTTTTTGTTAGACCATGTCGGCTGTCCTCTTACATCTAAACTTAGGACATGCTTGGATTGAAGGTAATGTAATAAGGGGTTCCCGGAGAAAATTTAAAGAGAATGAAAGTGAATGGAAATGGGGGTAAATAGAATTAGGTAGTCATTATGTATGGAAGAGGAAGGGAAGGGGAAATTTTAGCCTCATTTCTGGTAATCATTACCCACCTCCCCCATACAGTAATCATAACCCCAAAATGAGGGTAATCGTTCCCCCTTCCCCCTCTTCCATACACAATCACTACTTAATCACACCTTCCACCATTTCCATCCACCTTCGTTCTTTTTATTTTTTCTCCCAATACCCCTTTTATACATTTCCCCTAACTCAATCTGCCTGTAAAGTCTAAATGTTCATGAGTCCTAAGATGGAGGAATATCCTAGCTGAATTTGTTTAGAGCATTGCCCTCTCTTCCAAGTTCAAATAACAAAGTAGGTTGGTTCTCTATCTCATAGTAAACCATAAAACTAGATTTACTTCTTATCATATAGGGAGAATTCTTCAAAGTATTACGAATTGTTTAACATCTAAAGAGACAAATTTCTTTGATCTCCAAAATTTACACCTTGGCATTATGCTACAAAAAAGTAGACCGTACTCCACTTAAGCTTAAAGATTCCATCAGCAAATGAAACGACATGACAAGAAATTAACAAAAAAAAAAATCCCTAAGGTGACATTAACCCCTTTTAAAGAATTTCTCCTTTTTTTCTACTCCTTTTTACTAGCATCACCTTATCTCGCCAAAAGTCCAAATTTTATTCATAAAGGAGTAGAAAAGAAAAGGAGGGACCCAAATTGGAAAATGCTATTAAGAAACCCTTTTTGGGTTTCCAGAATTATCTCATTAAGATTTTGTGGAATCCCTTAATTCCACAGGTGCTGGCTATTTTAGCTACAGCTAGTCAAGAAGGTGCTATATCAGAAACCAACCAATTGTGTGTTATTAGTTGTTAATAGTTCATGTTATTATCATGAATTTTTCTTGTCACTAGGAGTAATTTTCTTACCTGAAGATGGATTATAAGAATAAAGCAAGCTGAAAACAGTATGCTTTAGCTTATCAAAGTGGTGTTTGCACACCTCTTGTTTGATGTGCATCGTCAAAAAGATGATTTTCGTAAGTCCTTCAGTCTTGGACCCGGACACAATAGTTAGGTCAAGCCTAGTGTACTGGCAGTTTGCCAGGTTACCAGGGGGACAAAGTGTAACCTAGGTGGCACAGAAAAATCTATAAGAGGCTGAATCATATGTCTAATACTGAAAAGTCAAAATATTCTGGACACAGTTTCTGTGACCAAAAACTCTCAAAATTGCCATTCTTTTTGTGTCTGTATCATAGCTGTACCAGTTTCTCTACCTTTGACTATAGTTCCCAAGTGTTACTGTCCGACATATTACTGGTTGTAATGGGCAATGCACTCTTGCCTAGGAGTGTTCGCGGTTTGGGTTGGTGCGGTTTGGGATGTAACCCAACCCAAACCGCAAATATACGGTTTGACATTTTCCCAACCCAAACCACACCGCACTTTTGCCTAAACCAACCCAAATCGAACCGCGCAAAACGGTTTGGTGCGGTTTAACCATTTTTTCCTCCGCGACATTAATTTTGTAATCTAAGAGTAAAAAAAAAATTGTTAATAAATATAAAGAGTTCAAATAAATATGAAGTTGACTTCATAATTAAACATAAATAATAGTAATTTATCAAAAGTGTCCAAGTTATTTACTTCAAACTTCTTTTTTCAGTTGTATACTTGTATGCTACTTTGTCAAGTTTATTTAAAAAAAATAAAATAGATAATTTTTAAAAAAAAAATCATATAAAATTGCGGTTTACGGTGCGGTTTCGGTTTACAAAAATTAAAACCCAACCCAAACCGCAAACCGCGGTTTGCTTGAAATCAAACCCAAACCATTTAAAAAAACAACCAAACCGGAAAGTTGCCAGCCCAAACCGCAAACCCCCAATTTTCTGGTTCCCAACCCTACTCTTGCCTATTGATGGGCTGGTGGTGAGAGTATAAGCCATGCGCATAATCTGTTATTGCTCCACATGTTTTTTTAAGATGCTATTTAATTTGATCCCAATTATGATTGTTCTCAAATTTTGACAGACATTCCACGGACCGTGAAATTGCGCTTATGATGCTTATGGCTTATTTGTCTTACATGATAGCTGAGGTACAAACTAAACTCAAGTTCATGGTAGTTGATAGTTTGACAAATGCTGTGTTTCTTATTATTCTTATTTTTCTTTTTTGCTCCTACACTCTAATCTTTTTTTTTGTATCTAGAATTTCTTCACCCAACACCTAAGTTTGCCAAGCCTTTTCTTATTAAGATTCTTCGAAGAAGAAAATCATAGAACTTGGGTGAACAGAAATGTGTAAAAGTTCTTCAATATTACAGTTCCTATATTTAGATTGAGAACATTCTGTGCCTTAACTAGGATTTTGCCTTTTCCTAACGGTTAAAGTTGCACAATTGCTTCTGGTGAACTGGTTTAGTTTCTGGTTACTCCCTCCATTCCAAAATATATGTTGTTTAAAGTTTTTACTCATAGTTCAAGTATTGTCGTTGCCTTTTTATGCTACCAACAATGTTGCATTGGTATTCTAAAGTGACTAATTGCATTGATATCAACTAGTATTATGAAACAAAATAGCTGTCTAAAGTGACCAGTTAGTTGAAGTAGAGGGAGCATTCTAGATCTTTGGAATCATTGAAGTTAAAATCCATTTCGTAGGCTTCTGGAAAGAGGATCTGTGGGTCTTTTCTGTTTATTTATTTTGACACTTGCATCCCATCACTGGTGAATTGGTGAGATTCTCTTAATGATAAAGAATACCCAGGGAACCCCTAACTACATGAAGAGCACATTGTGCTTTTGCGAGACCTTTGTTAACAAGACAGGTTAATAGAAAGTTGAGATAGTTTATCGTAGTTTAACCAGATAAGGCACTTTTAGCTGGGATAGAACTGTCGAGTATTGTATCTTCATCTTCAATGAGATATTGAGTTTGTATTTTTTATACTTGTTGTTTATCCAGAATGGACTAAACTAAATTGCATAAATTTCTAGTTTATATTACAGGCAATAATAAAAGATTGATTTCTTTGTTCTTGCAGCTTATGGAACTCAGTGGTATATTGACAGTATTCTTTTGTGGTGTTGTCATGTCTCACTACACATGGCACAATGTGTCAGAAAGCTCAAGGATAACCTCCAAGTAAGAGATTACTAATCTTTCATAATCATAGTAGTCTTCCTAATACGTATTTCATACTCCGTACCTTTTGCAAATGATGTAGATGGTTGGTGTTTGTCTGGTTGCTCTATTGGTTTTTGTGCTTCCTCCTGTAGTAATCAGTGGATCGCATTTATATTTTTCATTTTTCTCTATGCCAATTCGATGCCCGGTAATACATGATGGTAATAGTAATAAAATTTATATGGACTTCAGTAAACAGTTCTCATGCCGAGTTGCTGACATTCACATTAATAATGAGTCTTCATTTCCAAACATTTGATTTTCTTCACAAGTTTCAATTAGCACTCCTTACCACCTCAAAATTGGTGATGTATGGTAATGTAACTTTATGAAGAAAAGAAGTACTTGAGGATAGACAAGCATTATGCTATGAATTAACATAGCTTGGACAGATTATAGTGCTAAAATGGAGAAATTAAGGGAATAAGATGAACTCTGGTTGATTAATAACAGTAAATACAGCAAATGTAAACGATATTCAAGCTTTCGAGAGGCTTTATTCTCTCCCAATTGAACTCTTAAAAGCTCACCCAAAATTCTTATCAATATTCAACATACCTTTCCTCTTTCTAACTTTCACTATACATACTAATTTTCCACTAACAAACTCTCTAGCTTATTCCCCAAGCTACCTATAACTAATTGTAGAGATAATGACAATAACACCCCTTCCTCTAATATCAGTTCTTAGCACATTACCTGGATATCGATATGAGATTTTTTTTTTCCACAAATATGACTTATAACTTCATTACTGTTACCACCATATATTACCGTCTACAAAACGAGCCTCTAATATTATGCAATGCCCAATTTTTGACATAGTAGGTGCACTCAACTTGACTTAAGCCTTCTAAGAATCCTGAAAAGTGTACTTGATACTTCACTATGACATAAGATGCAATATACTTAGCTGAGTACTTAAATGAGTATGAGATACACTATTGTTGGAAAGCTCTTGTTGGGTAGAGGTAAAGAGTTAAAGTAGAGAAGGGCATGTCGTAAGAAGAGAAGTCCATGCTCCTCTTCATCACGACCATTTTAAAACGATCTAAAGTGAGCAAGAGGGATGAGTGGTTTTTACTTAGTCTATTTTGTTCTTCTCTATTTTACTGTTTAGGCATATGGTCATCTTTGAGAACACAAATTACAATTCCATAAACAATGTGGTTTGAGATCATTAATTGTGTAGATATCAAGATTCATGACAATCATATATTAAAAGAAATCTTTTTTCGTTTTACAACTATGATGCTAATCATGAGATGGACGCATATTCTAACCCTTGTCGCTTGTAATATGATTGCAGGCATGCTTTTGCAACAATGTCATTTATATCAGAAACTTTTATCTTTTTATATGTTGGTATGGATACATTAGACATTGACAAATGGAAGGAGAGCAGTACAAGGTATGTTTATCCTGAACCTCTTTACATTAGTAGGCTTCTAATCCATTGTTAAAACTGTAATGAAAACCAAACTTTGTAGAATTATGAGGAATTCATCTATATGATGCTGTGGTAAACTGTGGATCAAAGATATTTGGACCAAAACCAAACGAAACAAGCCTTGACCCACAAGATGCCTCCTACAATCCAAATTGTAGATAAAAAGCTCATCTTAAGTTTTTACTGGCTCTGTGCCACTTTAGACAACCTGCAACATCTCAAACGGGTTGGTCGGTTCGGGTTAGACTTTAGAGTCGTACGTTTTCGGGTTCTGGTCATATTTGGGTCAGTTATAAGCCACAAATAGCAAGTTGTAATCAAGATAGTCATTTATAAACAAATCGAACCACACAAATGCTGTCTCATTCCAAAATGCCATCAATGAAGATCTTGAGCTAAGCATACATATTAAAGTTGGAAATGTTGTTGAAATTAATAAATTCATCTCTGATCTTGTATGGCATAACATATGCATTTGATCTTCATGAGTGAAATTCCTTGCTTCAGAAAGGTTCCTATCAATCCAGTACACACCCATTCTGCCAATCATCCTTTTGAACAAAGACTGTTTTAGATGAAATTTTTATTGCCCAAGAATATGTCTTGGCGGTTTATGTATATTGGTATGATATTCTTAACAAAGTTGCGGGAATCGTCTGCTTTATGGCTTATGCTATTTGCTTCAAGTGGATCCAGCCAAGTCATGCATTTCTATTGCCGGAGAAAGATTACCATTGAAATTTTTTCTAGAATGAAGGATGTGCTTTTCTACTACAATAACAAAAGACTAAAATAATGATGTTCTTCAATTCAGTGCAGGAACTTACCTTGCTGTTAGTGCCACTATGCTGGCTTTAGTTTTGATTGGACGAGCAGCATTTGTCTTCCCTCTGGCAAGTATCTTAAATTACACTCGCAGGGGTAATGATCAAAAAATTGATTTATCTAGACAGGTACGTACATCTCACTATTTCTGCACATATTCAATTTTTTGCTTAGCAAATATTGTTTTCTCTGACAATTTGCAACTTTCCAGTTTATAGTATGGTGGGCAGGATTAATGAGAGGTGCAGTTACTGTTGCATTGTCCTACAACGCGGTAAGTTTTCATCCTACCACCTGTATTACTTATAATTGTAGCATTGTGTCTAATTCTGAAGAAATTATGTGTTATTGCAGTTTTCAGGTTCTGGAGAGACTGTATCAAATGAGAGAGCACTGATGATCAGTTGTACTATCATTGTTGTTCTATTTAGTACTCTGGTCAGTTTTCCAACCCTCTTCTTTTCTCCAGTTTCTTTGTGCCAATAATGGACTTTGGTACACCAGTCTTTCTATCCAACATTGAGTCCCAAAACCTTTATCTATTAGGAAATTATGCAGTGTATATTTCTCAAAAGAGGGCACTTATTGGGCATTCTCTAAAATAACCCTAAACTCCGTAAAACACTAGAAACTTATTTATGATAGTGATTTTCTTGTAGTGATATAGGTTTTTTTTTTTCAAAACCTGTATGAAGTAAGGTTTTCTTCTAGGGAAATTATATTAGGTAACTTTGTATCTTAGACTTTTTTCTAAACTGATCCTCACTTATGGGACATTCTCTAAAGTAACCCTGAACTTGAGAAACACTCTTGATATCTATGGTAACCCTGGAGATATCCTCTTATTGTGTGATAAGGTTATTTTGGAAAATTGTTTCCCTAGTATGTTTCAACCTTGCAATCTTCTGTATTTCTTGAGTATTTATGTGAATCTTTCTTCTATAATAACAGCTGTTCGGAACTGTAACCAAGCCTTTGATTAAAGCAATATTGGGAGCTCCAAGAAGAGCAGTTTCAGATGCAACTGATATTCCAAGCCTTGAGTATTTAGACATCCCTTTCCTCGAAACTCCAGAAACAAATCAGAATAATGGCGATGATGATCCTCAACGTCAACGAAGGGGCTTCAGTTTATTGATGAAATACCCTACTGGTGCTGTACACCACATATGGAGGAAATTTGATGATAAATTTATGAGACCTGTTTTCGGTGGCCGAGGTTTTGTGCCATATGAACCAGCTTCGCCAACTGGTGCTGTAGATCCAAATCCAATTCATGAGCATTAAAATTTTGATTCCAAGTTCTCAGCTTTCTTTATTTTCCTTTCCTTTTACCCTTGAGAGATATTGTAAACAGAATGATGTAAAAAACATCTTTTTTTTTTTTTTTTTTTTTTGTATATTTCGGCATATTGAGCTTGATTGCAAGTGTATGAACAACTTGGATGGAAGATGTAGATATATAGTTTAATAGTGGCGATTGAAGCAACCCATGAACTTGCACATAATGTGTAATGTGGCTCAGGATGGCTAATACTTGTGATGGTGTTGATATATTATTTTGATCAAGATTGAGTAAGCTTCACGGTATATTATATAATAAAAAACCTGAATGGACTCGGTGCTTCATCGTGCACTTGGGTATTATATGATATAGTCAGACTTTATTTAATATAATTACCTTTTATATAATATAGTTAGTTTTTCTATATAGCCGCTTTTGTATAATAGAGTCAGTTTTCTTTGTTATAATTAGTTTGAGTTCACAATAAATTATTGTGAAATTGGTCCACCCTTGCTCTACAAGATAATTGTGATTACGGTGTTGAAGTCTTTTGCATCTTTCGTGATATCTTCATTTATAATCTTGCAAAGTTTTAGAGTTACAACTCATTATGTATTTCCACTCATCAGATATTAATGTCAAACATGTGATGACCTATGTAGCACGTAAGAGAAGTAAGATAACTAGTCTTTTCCTCAATAATCTATTGTTTCTAACTTGTAGCACCTAGCACGTAAGATGATCTATTGAGGAAAAGTAAGTCATGATTATTGTAGTATATGACTAGTTGAAGCCTTCCAACCCTTTATCTTTTGGCCACAGTTCTTCTCCAGGTATTGGCGATTTTTGTGGAGGTTAAGAAAAGATAGTGTTGGAGTTCGAAAATTATCGAGATCATGTATGATAATTTGAGGGATATTAGGTAGGTCAACTACTAAATCCTTGAACTTCAAACCATTTGTTAAGTGCTATAAGAAAAAGTTTAGATAAAATAATTATTGGGTCGGATCAAGTTTGGTTTGGGTCAAGTCTAAGGTGGGTCAACTTCAAATGAGATCAAATTTGGGTGTGATCGAATTTGGTTCGAGTCAAGTACGAATCTAATGAAGTTCAATATGAGTCATTTCGGTGCATAAAGTTCAGGTTATAATTGAATTATGCTTCTGTTAGGTGATAACTCATAACAAGTGTTATTGAAATGTTCCAACTTTCAAGTTTGAGCTTTGTTGTAAATCGTGTCATTTCACTTTCTTGTCATATTTTAAGTGGTTTTAGATTGGGCTCAGACTAGTTTGTGCTTGGTACAATCTTGGATTTGTCTTCTAAAAGATTGAAACATCTATTAATATTTTCGTTAACAGTTACCGTAATTTGTAAATGATTGTATATATTCATATAGGCAATGGTTTTATACAGTTAGACTAGAATAGGAACATACAGTTTTAAGGGAATTATAATAATTTAAGCTTGTTGAATATAACTCAATTCAGGTCAAAAATTATTCGGCTTCAAATAGAGTGGATATAATAAAGGTCAAGGTAATAAAATAAGAATCAAGTACAAAACAGACCAAATTGGGTTGTGGTTGAGTTAGATGTGAGTCGTATTAAGTTTAATAAAATGTTAGGTCTTAGGTGTCATCACATGTCAGACATCTAGAGGCGGCCTCAAGAGGTTGATCCCCAATAAAATGACTCGAGAAGTAGGAATCCGAATTGAAATCAGGTCTAACATGTGATGACCTAATACTTGATTAAACTTAATACGACCATGCTCAATTCAGGTTGGGTCAGCTTTCGACAGCAATAACATAGCGCGCAGGAGCACAGCGTAGTACCAGATCATTCTTCATTAAACCCTCTCACACTCCCACAAAACCCCGTCTTCCTTCTCCAGCATTTTGCAATCGAAAATCGCGCTTTGATCGAAGATGGCGATTCTGCGATCCAATGCCATTCGAAATGCACTAAGATTTGTCCAGCTTCATCATTATTCGTTTGCGTAAGATTTTTTCTCCTCTTTCTTACTTCTAGTACTATCTTCTCATTTTTCCTCGTATATTTTATTTTTCTCTCTTTCTGTAATTAATTTGGCTTTGTACTTCAATATTTGGCAGTCTTGGAAGCTCAAGAAGTTACTCTAATGGTGTTATTAGCGGTACTAATATTCAATTCTGCTTTACTATACTTTCATAATCTGAAATTTGTATTTGATGCTAAATTTTGTATCTATCAATTTAGTTGAAATATATAAAGCTAAAATAACTTTGATATATTGATCCCTAACATTTTTGTGATTGTTAATCGTGCTATTAATCAATTTTTCAGGTCTAAGCAAGTTCTTTTATTGATTTATTATTGATTGATTAACCAAAATGTGAAGGTTAAATGGGTTCATTTAACTGTAGTTGAAATGCTCAAGAGTTATAGTATTTAGAAAATGATTAACTAATATTTATTTTCAAGAAATTAATGGTTATAATATTCATAGTTTTATTCTCATGTATGTTACGAAAACGTTTATAAATAACCACTTATTTCTTCTGTTTTGCTCCTTGTTGGGCGCTTAGATGTGTGCAAACATGAGAAAAAATGATAACTTTGGGACTCCATGAAGATGTTTTTCCTGTGGAAGAGGAAATATATGCTTACATGAGGTTTTCTTGGTGTTAATAGGGCCTCAAGTTAGCTTCTGCAGGACATATTCTTTCATATATGAGAGTCATAACTATCCACTGACTTATGGCAGAGCAACGGTGCTTCGCCCTACAATGGTACAAAACTCATACTTAACTGGTAATCTTTTAGGTGTTTTCTGAATTCATAAAAGAATTATTGTCACTAGTTTTTGTCTATCTGTCGTATATGATCATGACTTACTGTAAACTAGCTTTCAAACCCTTGCGATGAAGGTATCTAAAAGAAATATATATATAAATTCTTCTCTTATTAAACACTTAATATTTTAGTTGATCAAAAGTCAAAACCTTTGCACAATTATTTAATTATTACCTTTTCAGGAAGATGGATGATTCAATTGAATTTATCTTATGAACTTTCAAGTAAATTATAAATAGATCTTGTTTCTAAGTACTTTTCAAGCTAAATCTAATGGCACAAACATTAGGAATATTCGAAGTGTATATTAGAAGTTATGATCAATTTTCTCTACATTATTATTTATTATAGTTTATTGTAAATCAAATCTTATTATTCTCTTATCTTAAATTCTATAAATGTACTTTTATCTCTTTAGAATTATTTTTACTTTTAAACTTAATTTTTAACTTGTGATATGTCAAACTTAGATGACGTGTTCTATGCTCATGAAAACATTCTTCTTCATATATATAGATATATAAAACTATGTGACTTTTCTATCATCATCCTTGGTTTCAGGTTACTGAGTTGCCAGTGGTTCTTCATGAAGCTAGACTGATAACAACGCATGCAAAAGCCCCACCTCAAACACGACAAATGGTAATTTCTCTGGCCGACCTTACATTGCTTTAAACATAAGCTAAAAGGAAACTCGTCAGTGTTTCTCTGCTCTTTTTTCTGATCTCTCCCCTCTTTGTTAATGGTTTGTGCTGGCGTGATGACTGGTGTTTGAGGTTGGTGGTTATTTTGTGATTTACATGGAGTTGGTGGCTAGGTTTGTGATGGTGAGGTTGTTGTTTGCTGGGGAGTTGGTGGCCAGGGTTTTGATTTTGATGCTATCTATTGTGGTGGTTGTGGTTGTTGGTTTCTGGGGTAGGTGGCTAGTGTTGTTACTTGGTTACGGGTTTGATGGCTTGAATTGTACTTTGTAGTGGTTGTGGCTATGAGGTTGGTGTTTGCGATGCTTTTTTAATTGATGGGAAGAGGTGAGCTTTAGATTGTTGTGGTTGTGAGATGATTATGGCAGTGAGGTGCTTGTGAGGAGGTTTTAGTTAGAGTGTTGGAGGCAGTGATCAAAAGGAGAGAGGGTTGGTGAGAAAAACTGGGTGTTTAAGAATAATTGAGGGGGTTCGTTTTGTGTAAAGTGGGAAGGGTGCCTTTTTGTGTATAATCAAGAACCTACGGGTGGCTTAGATAAATTTTATTAGTTGCAAGTGTTATTTGATTGAGGGCAATAGTTTTTGGTGGTTTGGGGTTGAAGTTCCTAATCAATATTAATAAATGATTTGTATAATTTGATTATAAAAATATGGGGTAAGACTACTTTTTATTTGGAATGGGGGAAAATCCAAGATTTTGGACCTAGAAAATGAAACTATGAAATGCGATATAGTGTCTCTTTTTTGTGTGTGCCTAAGGTACTGGTGTTTGCACTTGTTGTTCCATGAATGGACAGTATTCTCGTTATAATCCTGCTCTTACTATACTATATTGCATGTCAATTCTTGCTTATGAAGTTGAATAGAAATATTTCTGTATAAGGTGTACGTGATGAATGTCAAAGATGTGTATTCACCATCTATTTCTTTGTGGTATTTGAACACTACACTTGAACTTCTTCTTCTGTTGATTATTTACAAATTGATTATTCAAAGGCATCATTCCATGTATTTGTTTGGTCTTCTAATATTGAGTGAGATCTTTTTTCCCTTAATTTTAATATTGTGAAAAATACCCAAAGAAAGCTAAATGTGCATGCATCATTTCGTATGCAGGGGGCTATGCAAGTCGCTATGCTTAGTCCTGGATTTATCTACGAACCATATGCACCTCGAGAACCGATCTCATTCTTGAAAAGGTAGCGACTTTTTTGACTTCCATGTACTTCATTCAAATGGACCATGTGCTTCATTCAAATTGCCCATCTAACTTCGAATATCTCGTTGATGCTAAGGGTAGTTTTGGAAAGTGGAAGGTTTCTGCTTTGGTTTGAAAGCAGGCATTCATCTGAGACATCCTTAAATGGAATTGTGAAAATTCTTTCTAGGATGGTGGGAGTTGAATCTCAGTGTGTTGTAAATCTCTTGTAAATAATAGATATGCATATGCTCTGATTACTTGCTGTTTTAGCAGTTTTTCTAAATAACTAGAGTGAAACAGTTATCGACTCTTTAACATCAGCAACAAATTTAGAATCAATTATTTTTGGCAGTCTAAAGGAGGTTATAAGCTCATGGATTTTGTTGTTCTTACTTAATTTCCATTCATACGGGCTTTGGAAGTTCTAAAGTATGAAAGCAAGATGGAAAATTCATGGAAAGCATAATACATAAACTTTTACTTTCACGATGGGTTAACGGATTGCAAAGAGATGGAATGATTTAGCATGGGCCATTTCACCTGCAGAATAGCGATACTGCTTCCTGTCGATCATAATTTTATGCTACATGATACTTGATCCTTATTAAATTCTTACAAGATTTATAGTATTTAGTTTTCCTTTTTCAGTTCTTTGTTTCAGTCAAGTGGTTCTGTTATGCTCCAATGTTTGTATACTTTATCCACTTGTTTTCTTGCTTTAATCCAATTAACTAAGTCTCTTTTCTCTTCCCCTAATTTGTACTGAACTGTTTTTGTTTTTACTGATCATAACTGTGTTTAACTGTTTCTCTATGCAAATATTGATTTTTACTGATTAATACTGATTTTTGCTGATTACAACACTGTTTTTTAATTCTTTGATTTTTCTCCTTATATTCAAATTCTTATGGTGGGAAACTCCTTTTATTTTTATCTTCTATTTTAGGTGGTTCACTAGAAATGGATGGAGAAGAACAAAGGAAGACATGATCTTAGAGGTGAAGCTTTTTTCAATTAGCTTACTAACTTTCCAAGGGATCTGCTTTTGCTTTGAAACAATTTAAGCCTTGTCAGTTACTTGTATTGCTAGAATTCATTATTATAGTTTCTTATCCAGTCCATTGAATATTTTCTCAATTTAGTATTTGCTTTAATTTTGCACTGTAATTGCAATTTTCTGGATGTTGCCTGTCAATGTGACAAATGCAGCTTCTCCGTATACATATTGGGAAAGTTAGTCTTGATTGTTTTACGGCTCACGCTTTTAATCGATCCATTTCAAGCGCCCTAGTTATATCCTCAACCTTTTCTTTGGATAAAGATCCAATTAATTAGTAAGATGATAAAGCATGATGGGCAAGGACAAGGAACCTTTGATTCTTTGAAAGATTGTTCTGTAATGTGTGCCCATCACATTGGGAAAGATAGCTCTAGTAAAGCCCCAAATCTATGAGACCTATGAGAGACTAAGAAGACCAGCTCAATGCATAAGAACACTTGGTGAGAACCCTTGTCTCAAAATTGCATGTTTCCATTTTAACTACAACAATGACAAAATCCACAAACAGCTACACCTTAACAAGCACGACTTTAGAAAACCCTTATACCTATCAAACTCGATATATGAGACTTGTAAAGGCTTTGAAACAGGAAACCAAGCTAATTCTCTCAAGTCACGACCTCTAAGAGCTTTATGCCAAAGGAAAAAACTTGTAATTCAAAAACAAGTGGATTATGGTTTCACCCTCCTATAACTCATAATGGCTTTGGTAATGGCCTCCGATTTTGCACTTTATTTTTGAATTACAATTTTAAGCTTCCTCCTTCTTGCAACATTGAAGTATGGCACAATAATTTAGGAGAGGAGAAACAATCCCCATATGCTAGGAGTGAGAAAAAGAGAATATATTGCCAAAAATGTCAATGTTGCAAGTAATATGCACCTTCCTAAAATGGAAAATGTTGCAAGTAAAAAAGAACGGAGAAAGTATTTGATTGCCTTGGAAACAAATGTTCTCACCCTTTATGGAAATTGGTATATTTGATTACCAAATATAAGAAGAGATTGGGGAATATATTAATTGGAGGAAGTTCGCGAGTTTGTGTTTAGTGATCTATAGATCAACAGGCTAGAGGAATCCTCTCCCAATCCATTGATTTGGAGCATCCAACAGAGAACAAGTCGAAATGATTCCCCTATAGAACTGCATCTATTTAGTATCCGTGGTGAGACTCAGGGTTGTGGGTCTTGTTGCCTTTTTCTTTTCACATCAAAAAATGCTTTTTTTAGCAAATAAATTCAGTATAAACTACTTCGTATATTTTATAACTTGAGTCCATGTAAGTTCAAATAAGTCCAAATTAGTTCAGATAAGGGCCAAAAAGTTTACAAAAGCTTGATTTCTTGTTGTTGATTTGGTAATGGGATTACATGTTCTGTATACTTTTCTTATATAGGCATTCTCTGCTGTCTTTTGCAGCTCAAAAGCGCCTATGCTGTTTCCAAATTGAGAAAATTTGGGTATTCAAAACAGGGGTTCTATAGAGAGGCTTTCAAATTATATAAAGAGGTATGTATAATTATGTTACTGCTTTACATTTGCTTCCTTTTTTGGGGGAAGGGGGGGGGGAGGTGGTCTTCCTGGCCACCTCAAGGGTTTTAGAATCTTCCGATGGGCTGCTAAGATTGGTTTAAGCTCTTACCGATTGTAAATGGAGAGTACATAAAGTACTCAGGTGCCTTGTATTCTTGATCTCCAGATACCCTCTAGACCTAGCAGTAAGATTCTCAATCTTTTGCATTTTCTGTTCTGTAAACAATAACTAATCAATATAGGAGCATCTCAGAGGCCATTTGGTTCTGTTAAAGGATAGGAAAATGAATCTAGAAAAAGATTTAAGGTGAAAGGAATCAAGAAATGAAGTTTGATTAAATTTTTAGTTTAAAGAATAATTCATTTCCTCTCAATAATTTGCTCGAAGAAAGACAAATTTTCAGAGCCCCTCTCCCCAGCCAGCCAGCCACCCTCCTTCCTCTCTCTCCCATCTCCACTCCCTCCTCCCCCACCTCCATCACCACCATCCGTAGCTCCCTCCCTCTGCAAGAGTGCACTCCATGCTTTCCTCTGCTATCACCATCCTGCTGTTGTTCTTGGCCTCTCATGTCTCATGTCTCATGTCTCATTTCTTCCGTCATTGTTTATTGAAGTAGACCATGATATCAAATCATGAGATGATCGAATTAGACCACCAAGGTTCGAGGTGACCCAATTGAACCATCGAACGGTTGGATCTTGCAGTGATTGACAAAATAATCCGAAGCTAATATGTATGGCGTCTTTGTCTCTTTTGTTCTTTCTCTCTTGTTGAAACCACAATTTTTGGTGAACTCATTCAAGAGTAAAGTAATTGAGAAAATTAAAACAAAGAAAGAAAATAAAACAGAAATAAACACCACCTAATGGAAAAGAGAGTAAGCATTACCTTGCTCTTTGTTGAGTTGCTTAATCAAATGCTCCGTCAGTCATGTGAAGTTATGGCAAGCCTGATCATAGATGAAAAAGGAAGAATCATTGATGCATAGGTTGATTTATACCATCCTTGTATTTGGTGAAGCTAAATGGTTATCATTGTTTGGTTTCTGATGCTTTTTGGTGGGTGGTTAATGTCGTTTGAAGCAAAAATATTATAGTGCCAGTAATGATTATGGAACTTCCTTTCCTTTTCAAACGGAAAATTTTTCCAACAACGTTGACTAGATTGTGGGTTGTTTCTAATGACTGGATTCCATATTTTTTAAAGATATTTTCTGATCATATTTTATTTTAAAGTGGTTCTTCTGGATGTTCGTCCTTCACAGATAAATGCACAACTAGCACATGGTGATAAAACATCACTGAGGAAATCAGTTACGGAGAACATGTTCTCAGTAAGTAGCCTAGCCAAATTTCTTGATAATTTTCTAATTTTCTTGAAAGATCTTCCCTTATTTAATTAAAAAGCTTTGACTCAGCTGAATGCAAGAGGCCCTGAAAAATGATATTAAACAAAGAGAAGCTATGTGGAGCGAGGTCTACTGGGAAATGATTGAGCCAGCTGTCAGAATACGAACTCTGCGAGCTAGACTGGCAAGTTTCACTATTCTACACTCTTTTATGGGCCAGTTAGTCAACAGTGGCTGTGATAGTGTTAGCCTGGCAAATTGACTGGGCTAACTTGATATTAGGAAATTCACTCCATATAACATTAAGCTGAGCTTGGAAAGGCAACTTCACAACAAAGTTCTTTCTCATAAAATACACATATTTTTTCATGCTATTGTTCTTATGTAAACTGTGGTGATTTCTTTCTTATTAAATGAACTTCTCCATTTTCGTTTGGAATACGCTAGGGTTAACTTCCAAGTTGTAATCAGTGATACAAGGAACGCGGGACGGAGCCACGTTTTCCGATCTGGGTCGTTCGTTCCCGATCGCGGAACAAACGCGACCCAGATCGCCGGGGGTCGCGAACCAGTTCGTGCATCCAAGCGAACCCTTTTGGCCGGAGAGATTGAAGCCTAAGTCGAGAATTAGGGCAAAATTTCAAACCTAGAAATTGCAGAGGGAAGAAATTGCAGAGGACAGGTTGAAGGACGTGAACAGTTGAAGGCTCGAAGTGAAGAGGAAGAAGATGGAGAGTTGGTGGGCCAAAAGACTTACTTTTTTAATTTAAAAAGAACGTGGGCCAAGGCACCTAAGGAAGCTTTCTGTTTTATTTTCTTTTCAATATTACTCACGTGGGCCAAGGCACCTAAGGCACCTAAGGAAGCTTTCAATATTATTTTCTAGCACCTAAGTACATACTAAAAGACAAAAAGAAAAAAAAGGGGGTGTAGTCACGTGGAATGGTCAGTTGGTAGCTGACCATTCAGTATTGTATTCTTCTCTCTTTTCCTATTTTTTTTCTTTTCTCTTTTTTTTAGTGTGAAAGTAATAGATCTTTTTTAGTTTGTAGATTTAAATTATTTAAATTATCTTTTTTTAATTATACTTTAATAGGATTACTAAGAGTTCTAATATTTTAAATTTATTGAAAAAAATCAGTAAAAAAATGACCCAACGTTTCCGATTCACCCAAGGTAGCGTTTCCCGTACCCGTTTCCGTACCACGTTTCGCATCGACTCTCGTTCCTTGTATCATTGGTTGTAATTATGAGCTCTTCTCTTGGTATCCTTCTTTCCCCTGTTTCTCCCCTGTTCCTACTCTCAGGGATCCTTGATTACTGATGGGCTTCTATCTAATGAAAAAAAAAGGTTAATACTCTTTGTATTCCTCTCTGGAGTGAGGTGTATATATAGAAGGGTGATTACTGAGAGGCTGAAACAGAGACTTCTAGGCTGGAAGTTTGAGATTTCATCAAACGAGGGAGGGTAAAATTGACAAATGGTTGAAGATTACCTTCTCTGGCTTGTCTATTTGTTATGTCTATGTTTGTTGTCCCAATTAGTATGCCTCACTGCCTTGTTATCCGGAGAGAATGGAGAGAGATTTTTTGTTGGTTGGTAGTCTTGGTACAGTGAACAATGAGATATATAATTGGGTTAATTGAAATAAAGTTTCTGTTTTTAAGAGGATAACCGATAACATTTTTGGCATAAGACCCTTCACTTTTATGAAGCAATATTAGTTTGGAGATCTGTGATGGACCAGAAGGTGATCTGTAAGGCCATAAAGGTTGGTGGAGCTAGAACATTTCTTTATTTCAGCGAAGTGGGGAAAGTCTACCATAACAGGTTCACAGTTTTTAAGCCTTTGTTTGGGTTGTAAGTTTGTAACTCTTAAGTTAACCGTAGATCTATAATGCTGATCTGGGCATACTATTTAATGCATCAGAAAGAAAAATATATATAGTATGGAGATCAACCTCTGAAGGTCCAATATTCACATGTTATACATTATTGCCTCTCTTAAGGATGTTACAACTGAGGGTATATTTTTAAAACCTTTCTTCTCTCTCCTTACTCTAACGACAGGAATTGGTATCTTGCAATGGGAAAATTATTAGGATCTCACCTCTACAAAAACTTCCAAACTATTGAGAAGAACTAGATTGTATTTCAATGGAGTTTCTCTCGAGGTGGAGATTGAACATTAAGTTGATGACTTGGTTGTATTGTTGCATGGCAAGAAAGTCCTTTCTACTTTTAGGAGCTTGTGTGACTTTTTTATTTAAGGGAATTTACTAAGAGTGCAATTCTTACTGCTGTGTGGTATGAGAGAATTGTCGAGATAAGCCATTATTTCTGCATCATGAGATGGTCTCTTTCTATTGGAAGGATGCAAAAGCATCAAAGTTGGTAATCTTTCAACTCAATGAATTATTATAACAAAATCAAACATCTCCTTCATTTCTCATCAAGTTCTGTTCTTTTGGGTTCTGAAGTAGCATGCTGTTTGATACTTCCCTTATCACGTCTCAATGAAATAGTCTCTGCCATCAAGGCTACATTTGAAAGGCGCAATCCTTGCAAGAGTTACTGAGTTTATTGTATGATAAGGTGTTGTGAGATAGACTATATAAGCTGGGGATATAGTTTATGATTGAAGGAGAAAAGTGGACTTGTCCACATATTCGGACCACTTAAATGCAGAGTCTATTGGCTCTGGATGGAAGCTGCACATTTTTTTGGCAAAGTGAAATATAAAAAATTGAGAAACTAGAACTGATGATGGGTTTGAGTTGTTCTCTTGTTTATGAATCGTGGACTTGTAGTTTTAGAAAGAGGAAAATTCGTCAAAAATTACCATTTTGTAAGTTTCCTTGTCCTGTATGAGGAACTACCTTTTGAAAAGTTACGCAACAATGCCAAAGCTGTAGGCCTAAAAGATGGGGTCGGCTAAAGTGGCTTACCTATTCTTTACACGAGATTTTGGCATTAACTTATCTGCTGATTTTTATGAAATGGCCTTCATGCCTATTGGTAATTTTGGCATCTTTACATATTTTTTGCATATAAGTTACTGCATTGTGTATATTTTTTTTTTATCTTTTTGCTCTGAGGGGAGAGTGGAGGTTCTCTTTCTTTATTTTTGAGATACTTTCCTCCTCTTTTACTCAATCTAAGGCGTCTCATTTTCTATGCTTGAAACTTGCATTTTGGTCTTACGGAGTCTTCTATGCAATAGAGGTGTGGTTTCTTAATTTGGCCACGATGTTACCTTAGACGGATGACTCGTGCATTGAATTAATTATATGCTTTATATCATTTGGAATTTACATTTCAGCTTGATCATTATCTTCAAATTCTACTAGAGGTTCCTACTGATAGCTCACTAGGAGGATGTCTACCCTAATAGAGGTCACTTAGTAAATATTTTAGTGTGCAGGAAAGTGTATACATATATATTGGAAATATGGAATTCGTTCTCATTGTTTTGTTTGAACAAGTTACTTTTTCCTCTTCTTAAACTGACTTATTTCTTACTATTCTGATTCCAGATAGGGGTTGATCGCAGCGACCTTAAAAAAGTTTTCATACAGCTCACTCTTGAGTTTCTTACAAAGCAGGTATTTTTCTGTTTGATGGAAACTCCAGTGATTATCTAGCCAACTGCTGCATGTTGCCCATTGTTTAGTGTTGCTTAGTTTTCAATTTTTTTCATTTAAAACATGCTCCAGCCTCCAGGGGATCATTAATTTATCCAAATATAGATGTTCACTAAATGGGAGTGTGAGGCTGCTAATTTTAAATTATCCAGTATGTTCGCTTTAAAAGTTGACAGTTGACTATTTATTACATTCATAATTGTTCATATGTTTCTGTAAGACAAGCTTTTGTTTAAAGGTTGAGTGTTGCATACTATCTTATTCTCTAATTTTTTTGAGCAATTTTGACAATCCCTGAACTAAATTTTTATCATAATTTGGAGCTGCAGAGGAAAGCCACCAAGTGCAAAAGATTGCAAGTAGTTTGTGTCATAAAATAATGGATTGAATACAGATCTCAAAGAGTGTAGGAATGTTCAATATATCTCATCCAGTTAGCAATATTCCCCCCATTTTTTCATAATTGGGAGCATGATTACCTTGCTTCATTTTGTCATGGATCCACTTTTAAACCTCCGCATTTCTTGTCCTTTACTATAGACATATTTTATCATTAAATAAATTGACTTTGTTATAGAAAATATATTGTCAACCTCATACCATAAAGCATCGTGGATTAATAATGATGAAACTTCATTTCGTAAGCCATCTTGAAGATGAATGTGCAAAGGCTGTAGGAAAGGATGGTAGAGCAACAATAATTTATGATGAACTTTAGGATGAGGTTGACAATATATTGGCTATAGCAAAAGCCAATTCATATGGTGTTTAAATTTGCTGATGATAAAGGATAGAAAATAAGTGAGGTTTATGGATATACTCCCTCTGCTTTTATTTAGTTGCTACATTGTTATTTTGGAAATTGAACCACTAACTTTGACTGATTATTTTGATTTTTTTATAAGTAAAAATATAGTCATGTGTGGTCTTGTTAGATTCGTCTCGATGTGTAGATTCATAATATTAAATTTTATAATTTTTACTTAAACGAAATAAGAGATATTAAGGGTTATATAATGTCTTGAAAACCGTGCACTAACAATGTAGCAAGTAAAAAAAAGCAGAGGGAGTGTAAGGGAAATTGATTGATTTAGTGCAAGCTGACAAGATACTAAGCTGATGGATATCCATTTTTAACGTCAGAGTTCAGACTTATATTAAGTTTTTTAACAGTATATGAGGAAGCCCCTTGTAGGAATTGGGACTTCGACCTAGAGAAGTCTTAATTAGAAGATTCACTTGTGAGATTGGTGGCTTACTGGCTTTAAGGTGAGAGGCAGACAGGTCATTTAGGAGGCAAAGATCTTTCCAGGTTTCAAGATGGTAACTTTCATTTTGGACTGGCAATCACTAGGATATGAAAAATAAGAAAATCAAAGATCTCATTTTGTTTTTGGTGCTTCAGGTTATGAAATTCAGTTTGTAAAATATGGAGTTTGGACGTTTGTTGTGCATTTATGAGTAATTCAAAATACAACAGATTTTCTATCTACTACAAGTTCTACATTGTAATTACAAATTTGAGTGAACGTTTCAATAAAAAAAATTAGGGTCTATAATTGAAGGACCCATCATACTTGATTCACTATCGGTATATTGAAAAGAATCACGTACCATGTTACCTCTACTTTCTTTGAGAAATATGTTTGAGGGAGTTTGACTCTAGGGGGCAAGGAAGAGACACAGAGGTCATACAAAAGGGAAGAGACACAAAGGAAGATTTAGATGTTGGCAGTAGGTGATATATATATAGATGTTGGAAATTGGAATAGAAAAAGAATGAGAACTATATAGGTTTTAAATATAAAGAAATCAATACACATAAACAATTAGACACCAAACGGGCTACTAATGTGATTATTGTTTTTTTTTTGTTATATATAAACAATTTAATGTGAGTATATATATATATTTGTTAGTTGCTATAGGAAGTTGAATTTGATATTTCTCTTGCAGAAGTTCGAGGCCTACAATTCGAAAGGTGCTATTGTTGCGGGAGATAAAAATAAAGAGGTATAATTGTGTGCTTCTTCTTCTTGTTACGGCCAATTGGCTGTCAGGTTTTAACTAGGAAAATATCATTAAACGTTTGCCTTGATTTTGCTTGAATAAGTCTTCAATTTCTGCATGGGATTAATTGGTACGACTTTTCATTTTCAAATTTATTAAAGAAACTCTACTCTCTAGGAAAAGTGTGTTGCCATAATGGAAAAAGTTCATTATAGTACATTGTTTGGAGCAAGTTCCCATATCATAATCAATGTATGTTACTTTGTATTTCATTCTCTTATGAATCCTTCAGACGCTTATATTGGAACAATTATTGGATTCTTCATTATTATTCTCACAAACAGTAGGCTTTTATGACTGTTTCTTCTCTCTATCTCTTACTGTTTTGGTTTCCTCAAGCTAGATGGTTAAAAAAGGGGGTGACTAAATGTTTTTGGGGAGTTTGGCTTCTTAACACATATTTAGTTGCTTAGTATTTCTGTGCACTAGAGACTAGAGTTGTAGAACTCAATTTTGTTTTTGAAAGGTAAGGAAAACGGGATATTGCGAAACTTTGGGATCAGATCAATGAGGTTCCAATTGTTAAAACGCGAATTTACCTTTGTTTAATTAAACCTCATGTTGCCTCACTGAAATTTGCCTTGTGAAATTTTTTACCTCTAAGTCTTGCTCATTCAAATGTCTACTGCTGATCCCATTGTTTGAGCAGGTACTTGTACGCGATATATGGGTATTTGAGAAGTCTCTATTTCACACTGGAGCATACTGGCGGTTCTGTGGACGAATTCCTCCTAAATAATTTTACTACTTGTTAGCTTCATTTGTTTGTTTTGACATGTACAGTTGCAAGGCAAAATTTGCTGATGCCACACAATTTTGTAAGTTGAGCATGTGTTTCTTTTGTTCCACAAGTAGGTCTACTAAATCATTTAATCTTGATAATGGCATGGACCCATGGATGTTGGGTTTTCGGCAGAAGTTAACACAATAACACTGTCCCTTGTAACAAATATTTCCTTCCAGGCTGTATAATTTATGAGTTTGAAATACTTTATTATAGTGGTTCAAAAATTCTGCATTTTCTCATGGCTTAAATTGTGTATAATCATGTTTAAGTTTCAGTCACACCTGAAAATCTGTCTGAGCAGGGAGAGTAGAGAATATTTCTTTGGGATAACCAAACTGATGGTGGTATTATCCAAGAAAAGAATCTCCCCTCTACCTTTGTTTTCACTTGCACTCCACTTTTTGTAAGGGATACCATGTTTCACGCACATAGAAGTTACAACCACCTACACCATTTGTAAATCAAATTCCTCTCATTTGACCTTAAGAAATGGATCAAAAAGAGCAGCAGCTTCAATCTCTTGGAATCTGCCAGAGATTGTTCTGCTTCATTATGAAAACCTTAGCTGCACAAGCCCTTAAACCTGTAACCTTGGGCCCTCCAGTCCCACTCTCGCAAACTCGAAAGACAAGTTGGTCAGTTATCAATCGACAAGAGATGAATACTCAACACATTGGTTCTATCCATGAAGCTGAAGATTCTGAAAGTTTGTCCTCAATTGAGATAGAAGATGAAGCTTCACATCTGCTCGGTGCTGAGGGATTTGATTGGTGGTATGATCAAGGGAAGGTAATAGTGGAAACTGTGGCTGAATGTAAAACCAAAACACCACGAAAGATGGTTAGCATTAAAGATGAACCTGAAGTTATAAATGGAAGCAAGAGAAGGAAGAAGAACGGGGCAGCGGAGCGAAGACACAACGGTGAGCTGAGACCTTTGAGGTCTATTCTGAAGGTGGGTTCAAATTTGACTGAGACATCACCTCCGGTTGCTGATGTCAATGCTATGAGGAAAGCCACAATGGACTAGTCATCATCTTATCATCATCAAACGATTATCTGTTGCTTTATTCTTATTTTTTTCTTGCCAAGGTATTACTCCATAATTGAAAGAGTATGCTTGGCCAAAGTTTCTAATAAATGATGGTAGTACCATGTTCGTTCTTTGATTAGTACTTGAAACTTTTCTAGCATGCTCTTAGTAATCGAAGCGAAATACTTAAAAAGTAACCGGATAATCATATACTAATCTATTCATGAGGGCAAAAATGCTAAATTTTCTTTAAAAAGAAAATAGAAAGAAAATCAAAATCCAAAGTAGGACCACTACAAGAACTTTGTGGTTCATGCAGTATCGATTTTTTTAAAAAGACAACATTCATTATTCATGTGGCCATTCTTTATTCAAGGATCTTGATCTCTTTTGAACCTAAACTATTTTCATATGAATTCGTAATATGTATCCACCATGTTACTTCTTACTTGCAACAACTTAAATTTTTTTTTTGAAAGAGATTTTTCATTAATTGAAGGCCAAACGACATCTACAATAGGTATTAAAGAAAAACAAGATACAATTAAACAAGGCTAAATCAAATTCGTCTTCGAAGAAACTACAATGAACAGGATCGAAGCTAATACAAATAAGAACCCCTCAGATTCTCCGAATCAAGCACTATTGATGAGGAAGTTTTATCATTCCGATATAGTTTGGGAAGAACATTCTTGATTGAGTCGTGCCAACGCATCCGGATTCCAATACCTTTTGCTGCCAGCCTCGAACTTCAACTAATGAGAATAATTTCTCATACCTAAAAACAAAAAAACCATACTCACAACTTCCATAGGGGAGAAGGAGATTTCCAAAACAGAAACTAAAAACCCCCTAATAGGGTTTGAAAAAAACTCATAAAGAGAGACTAATTTATTAAACAAAACAAGAAAATGAACTAAAAACTGAAAATAAAAGGGGAAAAGGGGCTTACCATGGATGAAATCATCCATGGCAGCCCCTAACTGATGAAGAAGGGGTAGGGGAGGCTAGGGTTTGAGAGAGAAAGAGAGAGGGGTAGTGGTGCAATCTCTTATAATAATTTGCAACAGTTTCATTTTTATATCTGTCAATGCATATAACTTCAACTATTACTATAATTAATTATTAATATTAAAAATTATAAAAAGTAGATATTCAATAAAATATACATTGAGACAAATCTAACAAGATCTAACATGACTGTTTTCCCTTAACTATATGAGTACGTCTTGGGTGTAACATGTTAAACAATAACTTATTGTGTAACAAAACCTCACACGTACATGATGACACAGACCCGAACAAAAATAATATGGATTACACAAATAATGACGTGAATATGATGTCATTTTGTCATCTATTTCATGTCATTTTGAGTTTTTTTTTATAAAAGAAGCGATGATTTATGGGTTGTTACACCATAACTTAATTATATTGTAACAGTTACACCCAAGAATTTATGTAATTATAATCACCAAAGATAAACTACCAGAGTTTCAAACCATTGCAAGTAAAAAGGAACGGAGTAAGTATTAGATAACCATTCCATTTACCAAAATATGTTCAACAAGTCTTCTATGTGTCTGGCTGTAGGATTAATTAAGTATATTAAAACATAAGTAACCCCTAACCCCTTCATTCTTCAATTTATATGAGTAACCCGTAAATTGGAAGTAACCAGAAAAATAATAAGAAACCCTAAAAATTATAAGTAAACTCTAATATATTAATAAGTAACTCCTAAGAGCTAAGAATGAAGGGTTGAGTAACCCTAAAACGTCATAATCTTTCTCTCTTGCTTCCTGTTTCACTGCCTCTCACACTCTCCCTATCCTTCCTTCAAGCTAATCAAAGTAGTCCAACAATGGGGAGACAAAATTCAATTTTTTTATCCCCCTAGTTTTTAGTTTTTTAGTGACCGTTACTTAACGGCTTGTTTTCTTTGTTTTCTTTCTCTCTTTCTCCTTCAACGTCACAATCTTTCTCCCCTGCTTCCTGTTTCACTGCCTCTCACACTCTCCCCATCTTTCCTTCAAGCTAATCAAAGTAGTCCAACGATGGGTGAGACAAAATTTAATTTTTTTATCCCCCTAGTTTTTAGTTTTTAGTGACCGTTACTTAACGGCTAGTTTTCATTCTATCTTTCTCCTTCAACGTCAAAATCTTTCGTCCCTACTTCCTGTTTCACTGCCTCTCACATTCTCCTCATCCTTCCTTCAAGCTAGTCAAAGTAGTCCAACAATGGCAAGAAAAAATTCAATTTTTTTAACCCCCTAGTTTTTAGTGACCGCTACTTAACGGCTAGTTTTCATTCCCTTTTTCTCCTTCAATGTCTCAATCTTTCACCCCTGGTTCCTGTTTTACTGCCTCTCACACTCTCCCCATCCTTCCTTCAAGCTAGTCAATGTAGGATATATTTAGTTCACCTTATATTAACTGATCTGAACTTATGTGATCTGATCTGATCAATTTGAACTTATTTTTTCTGATCTGATCTGATTTGAACTTATCTGATCTGATATGAACTTATCTGATCTGAACTTATCTGATCTTATCTGAATTTAATTATCTTTTATAAAACATATTATTACTAATATTATTATTACTTTGTTAATCATTACTAGTATTACTATTACTATCATTTTATTATTGTGCACAACTTTTAATAATATTAATAATAATAATAATAACAATAATAATAATAATAATACTACTACTACTACTACTACTACTACTACTACTACTACTACTAATAATAATAATAATAATAATAATAATAATAATAATAATAATAATAATAATAATAATAATAATAATAATAATAATAATAATAATAATAATAATAATAATAATAATAATAATAATAATAATAACATAATTAGTTTTTTTTTGAAAAGAACATATAGTATATGAACATACAACTAACAATAAAAGAACACATATTTTAGGTTAAAAAAACATATGATTTATGGTAAAAAAGAACATATTGTTCATGTCTAAGGTCCATTTATAATAAGAATTTAGGTAGTAATGAAAGAACATATTATTCATGTCTAAGGTTCGTTTATAATAAGAATTTAGGTAGTAATGAAAGAACATATAATGATAATAAAAAAAAACATATACTGAAAGGGCATACAAAATCTATTTAAAGTACACATTCTACAAATAAAAGATAGATGTCCCCTAAAAAAAATTAAAAGATAGATGTTATTTTTATATTGATGACATCTTTGAATTTAACTAACAACATGTTTTTTGTTATATCAATCAATTGTTCTTATTTCATTATAAATAAACCTATAAATATATATAATCATATGATCTTGAATAAAATTGTTAAATATTTTTCTTATATTATTGTCATGTTCTATATAAACTTTATTTTTAAAGATAAGTTGAAATCCCGTGTAGGGGGATATTTGAAGGTGATGCCAATATCATTAGGTTATCCCTTGCTACTCATGTTTTATATAAACTAGTAACATATACTTTATATAATTCTGCCAAAATTGTTAAAAAAAAAAACATCATACTACCTCCGGTTCCGAAAGATCTTCCCTATTTGACATTTTTCACTATTCACAAGTTTCACTTTGACTGTTGTTTGTGACTTATACGTAAGAAAAAATATAGTCATGTGGGATCTTGTTAGATTCATTTCAATATGTATTTTATTAATATCCACTTTTTATAATTTTTTCAAATACACAATTAGAGATATTAGTGTCTAAAGTTTTGCATTGGCATGCGTGGAAAGTGAAAGAGGGAAGATCTTTAGGAACCGGAGGGAGTATACTATTATCATGTTCTTTATATATACAACATCAAAAATAACATCACATACCAAAATTGTTAATTAGAACAAATATAAAAAGAACACGTACAAATGCCAAAACAACATTCTTCTTCTTGAACACAAATAGCTTGAAATAGTGATATCAATAACATTTATAATAATAGCAACGACATTAATAATAATTACCAATATTAATAATTAATAAGTACAACAACGACAATAATAATAATCCTTTTGAACAAATGTACTAATAAATAGTAGCATTATTAATAGTAATAGTACGTGATCGTATAACGTAATACTAATAATAATAGTAATAATAATAATAATAATAACAATAATAATAACAATAAAATAATAATACTAATACTAATAATAATAATAATACTAATAATAACAATAATAATAATAATAATAATAATAATAATAATAATAATAATAATAATAATAATAATAATAATATAATAGCGTTAGTAACACTAATAATCATGATAATCATGATAACAATAACAATAATAATAATAATAAGCTTTTAAATATAAGCATGATCTGAACTTATCTGATTTGATATGATCTTATCTGAACTGATCTGATCTGATCTGAAATAAGTAAAAATAAGGTGAACTAAACATAGATGTAGTCCAACAATGGCGAAAAAAAATTCAATTTTTTTATCCCCCTAGTGTTTTAGTTTTTAGTGACCGTTATTTATTATAAACGACTTGTTTTCTTTCTCTCTTTCTCCTTCAACGTCATAATCTTTCTCTCTTGCTTCCTGTTTCACTGCCTATCACACTCTCACTATCCTTCCTTCAAGCTGATCAAAGTAGTCCAACAATGGCGAGACAAAATTTAATTTTTTTATCCCCCTAGTTTTTAGTTTTTTAGTGACCGTTACTTAACAGCTTGTTTTCTTTCTCTCATTCTCCTTCAACGTCACAATATTTCTCCCCTGTTTCCTGTTTTACTGCCTCTCACACTCTCCCCATCCTTCCTTCAAGCTAATCAAAGTAGTCCAACAATGGTGAGACAATATTCCATTTTTTTGTCCCCTTAGTTTTTAGTGGTCGTTGCTTAACAACTAGTTTTCTTTCTCTCTTTCTCCTTCAACGTCACAATCTTTAGCCCCTGCAACCTGTTTCATTGCCTCTCACACTCTTCTCATCCTTCCTTCAAGCTAGTCAAAGTAGTCCAACAATGGCGAGAAAAAATACAATTTTTTTAACCCCCTTAGTTTTCAGTTTTTAGTTACTGCTACTTAACGGCTAGTTTTCTTTCCCTCTTTCTCCTTCAACGTCACAATCTTTCTCCCCCTGCTTCCTGTTTCACTGCCTCTCACACTCTCCCCATCCTTCATTCAATCTAATCAAAGTAGTCCAACAATGGCGAGCCAAATTTCAATTTTTTATCCCCCTAGTTTTTAATTTTTAGTGACCGTTACTTAACGGCTAGTTTTCTTTCTCCTTCAACGTCACAATCTTTCTCCCCTGCTTCCTGTTTCGCTGCCTCGTACACTCTCCCCATCCTTCCTTCAATCTAATCAAAGTAGTCACACAATGGCGAGAAAAAATTCAATTTTTTTTATTCCCCTAGTTTTTAGTAACCGTTACTTAACGGCTAGTTTTCTTTCTCTCTTTATCCTTCAACGTCACGATCTTTCTCCCATGCTTCCTGTTTCACTGCCTCTCACACTCTCCCCATTCTTCGTTCAAGCTAATCAAAGTATTCCAAAAATGGCGAGACAAAATTCAATTTTTTATTTCCGTAGTTTTTAGTTTTTAGTGACTGTTACTTAACGACTAGTTTTCATTCTCTCATTCTCCTTCAACGTCACAATCTTTGTGCCCTGGTTCCTGTTTCATTGCCTCTCACACTCTCCCCATCCTTCCTTCAAGCTAATTAATGTAGTCCAACACTTGGTCAGGTAATATTCAACCTTTGGAGAAGGCTAAGATATTCATCTTCGTGTAACCATCTATCAAGAATTCCATTGGGCATGATCGAACTGATAGACAAGAGCTTTAAAATCATTTCTCTAGAAATTTGTACTTGAGCGAGCTGTTAGTATCCCTACCAGATTATGGTGACGAATTCTCCTCAATTCCTCACACTTAGCCATGAAACTCTTAGACCCACCTCCTTGTTGCAAGTTTAGTACTTTGACAGCCACCATATTTCCGTCTAGGGTCACTTTTAATACAGACCCAAAAGAACTAAAACCAAGTAAATTTTCACAAAATCCATCTGTTGCTTTGAGTAGCATGTCGTAGGAAACTTCCAGGTATGATTTCTTCACTAGTTCGTCTGATGAAACCAAATTTTTTTCCTACTATGACGAGTGAAGTACAATTATATGCATGTAACCATGGCCAATTCCACAACAAATGCGCATATTACTATAACAACCAACTTAAGAGAGCACGTGAAACTCTTCTCTTCCCTTCATTCTCCACACATATTGGTAGATGTAGCTCAAGGATTCCTCCACAAAACCCGTTATTTCACGTAAGAGCTATTGCACTTGCATTTACAAAAACTCCTTTTGTTGGAACTCTTCCCTCAAAATTGTTGTAAGATAAGTTTAGGTATTTTAAGTGAAGCGAAGAGAAATATTATGGAATGGGGACAGAAAGTTTACTATGGGAAAGATCAACTTCTAAAAGACTTTTCAAAGAGGTAAATGATGGAGGAATTGGACCGTGGAAGAGATTATCTCCCATGTACAATTTTTGAAGAGCATGTAAGCTGCTAAAGACAACTGAAATTTTGCCAAAAAATCGTAATATATAGCCTCACTTCTTAAGCCGAGATTATTTTTGTAAACGAGATTTATTAGCATAATAATCGATACATAATTTTTTGTGCTTTTTGAGAAATCAAAATTTGTGAATAGTTCTTATGTGAATTTTTTTTTTTTTTTGTTCAGGAAAGATAATTGGTCCGAAGCATCAACCCTATTACTTGGCGCAGGGCACACCAGCTCATTGGCTGGGTAGTGGGGATTTATACCCACAAGCAAACATTTTTATACAAACTCCCCAAATTGGGGAGTGATGAGAGTCGAACACCCGACCTCGCGGTTGGGAGGTGGGAGCACCAACCATTGGGCTCCCACGAGGACCTCAGTTCTTATGTGAATTTTATCTGTGAATGTGGATATTGTGTGATATGTGATAAGTAATATGAATTATGAGTTAAGATAAGTTATTTGTGCATTACGTTAAGAACATTGAGTAATGTTCCCGAATTATGAGATTTAGAGCTTTTATCGATATTGTGTTTAAGTTATTCTTTAATTTGAATTAAAGAATAACGATAGCGGAAATATCGCCTGACGGGAATGTCACTTAAACTAAACAAAAATATAACTCAATTAAAATAATCCAAAAAAATATACATAAAGAGCAAAACAACCTCATAAACCCAATGTAGTAATTAAATACGGAACATATGATAGAATAGATTGAACATCACTTTATAATTAAAGTAGTTAATTAATGTGAACATAATGTTGAATATATGAGAACATAAAACTTTTATGTGTAAACATTAGTTGACATATATTGGGGAAGACTTGACTAATAGATTGGGGAAGACACAAATCATGAGAGATAAAAGAAAGTAGAGGACAAAAAAAAAGTAGGAGAGAGAAACAAAAAAACAAGAGACAAAAACGTTCATATATACTCCCTCCGTTCTTTATTAGTTTACCTGTATTCCTTTTTGGGATGTTCCTTATTAGTTTACCCATTTCTTTTATTTCTATTTTTGGAATGGGACCACTAACTTTCCATCACACATACATTCAACTTTAATATAAAATAATAGTTTCTCTTTCTTTCTATGTCCCACAACATTGTTTCTCCTAAAACTTTGTGCAAAAGAAACGGGTAAACTAATAAAGACCGGAGGGAGTATTTCTTGCATAAAATCTAGTGTTGAATATAGTCATTGGACTGAACATATGATCACTCTAAACGGACTCAGTGACAGGCTAAACTCGTATCACCTAATCAAAAATAACCTAAGGTCGACTAACTAGTAGTCAGGGAAGTCAGGATCGAATCCACAGGGAGAAAGTTATACTATTGTATCTGAATTCTAATATTATACTAACTAAATCAGATGAAAATAGTTGTGTTACTAACCTAAGCAAAAAACAAAATTAAATACGAGGGAATGAATTAATTAATAAAGAACTAGGATTATGGATCACTATGCATACAATTCGGGAAATCAGGGACGAATAACAACCACCTAATAACTCAATTTATCTAGGGCACATGTAATTTCTCTCGAACATTACCTCCCTCAAAGATCACCTAGCCGCTCTTGTATGGTCAAGGATCACTCCGCCTAATGATTGAAAGCCTATACGGTATCTCTCCTCTCGAAGCAGATTCAGTATTGCGATAGTAGAAATACAAATCAGGCCTAATTTATAAATCCAGCATGAACGATTCAATCACATGAAACAATTAAAATACAAGGCAATTAGACTAATCTATCAATCCCTCGTTGCATACATACATCCCCACAATCCTAGAAATAAGACTACTCACTCATGTTTATGAAAACAATAACAAAATCAATATAAAAATTCATACTTTGAAACATTGCAAATAACTAAGAAATTAATCTAATCAATAATAGAGAAAGCAATAAAGAAGATTACCAAACTGAAGAACTATATTGAACTGCGAATAATCCAAAGGTTTGATCTTGAATCCAAAGCGAAAAGTAATAAACTAGGGTTCTTGAATAACTCTCTAGAGAAAACTATGAAAAATAAGGGCTAAAACAAAGATGAATAAAAGATATTCTGATTTGGCTATTTATACTAAGCCTTAAACAATTAGGAAAAGTATTATAAAAATAGCCCGAAAATTATTAAAATGCGCGTGCCGGGTTAACCGCCCGATCTGGCCAAGCATGCCCGATGAAATCGGGCCCAACAAACTTGTCACAGCACAAAATGGATAGCGCCCGATGCAATCGGGCAGGACCCGTCTGATGCAATCGGGCAGGACCCGCCCGATGCAATCGGGCCGCCTAGGTTTCATCAGCAGTGCACAACGCAACACAAACAGGTACACCCGATGTAGTCGGGCTGACACGCCCGATCGGGCTGACACGCCCGATCGGGCTTCAACAGTGATTTACGAACTGGCGAAGGACATCCGATCGGGCCCTCTACAAAAATTCCAAATGTCTCTTGTGGGTGCCCGATGGGATCGGGCCTGACCACTTTTCTTCGTTCTTGGCTCCAAGTGCCAAGTCTTCAACTCTTCTTTTGCTCTAGGGTCCCGGAAAGTGTCATCAGGACCTTGGAACTCAGCATCAAACCTCTCCAATCCAGTGTAGCGGTCATATAATAGTAGAAAATAGGGAAATAATTCCCTAAAACCTGCAATTCGACACAAAACGGAAAACCACAACTAGATGGAGAAAGTTAGCATAAAATGGCTCCTAAGAGCACCATTGACATCTTTTTTAGCTTATAAGTAGGGGGAAAACTCTATATAAAACCATAACATCAAACTCCCCCAAGCTAAACCTTTGCTTGTCCCCAAGCAAAGCACAACATGAATATGAATAAAATTGCTTCACCCCTCAGATAAGAAATTCAAAATCAAACATTTTCAACTCAAAATCCTTCAAACAAGCAAAATTCAAGTTCAGTTGTTCAGATCACCCTGACCACCAATCACCTAAGCAAACCATCAAAAGCAGCTGCCCTTCATAACATGCAAATCTTGAAAATGTGCTCACCGAGGTGTCACTCCTCTCAATTTTGTGGCGAGCATAAAATGTGCCCGATCGCTCATCAACCTAACCATAATATCCCTTCCCACTCACACTCTCATGTGTTTAGAAAAGTATAATATCGCTCATCCTAATCAGGTCGACTCAAATAACAAACTTAATCTTCAACTTTGGCATATTGACTCAGTATTATTCCAATAGACAATCAAACATGTGCTCAAAAGGTCTTTCTCAGGGTTGTAATGGGTCTCGGGTAAAGGTAAGGAAATTATTTGAGGAATGTGGTGGAAAAGCCAAGAAAAGGGGAGCAAAAACACTAGTAAGACTAGGTGTGGTCGAAACAACTCCCATGGCCTCAACAACATGACCAAGATAATAACCAACTTTAAAATTTCACGAACCAACCAATAATATGTCTCCTTCAGTATAATTTTCAATATTTTTTCATGAATCAAAAAAATTTTGGAACTTAATGAGTGAAGATCATGGAGACTTTTCATGTATTATTTTTTCTTTCTTTCTTTCTTTTTTTCACTTTACTTTTGCTCTTTTCTTTGTACCAACATGATATTATTTTCCAACCAACCCACGGAATCAACCACACAATATAATATCAACCTAACAAATGCTCCCCCAAGCTAGACTTGGGACAATAATCATTGAAAAGGCTCAAGGCGTGTAATGCGGCTTAATATAGATTCAAAAAGTCATTAGGCTCAGCGGGACTAGGGAGTAAAATAATTCATTTAACAACTCTGAGGCTTAACAATTAAACAAATGAATGCCTCTATCACAGCACATGTCCAAAGTCATCAGAAGTCAACGAGTACAATGCCAAAATCAAGATAAGAATGCTACGAGGAACTAACACACAAGAATAGACTGGATAAAGATATAAATCCAAAGGCTAGAATGAATCCTCACAGTCTAACCAGTTCAAGCATGCAGTCAAAGTAGGCGCTTTATCATCAAAATCCACTCAAGATCAAGGCAATTAGAAATCACATCACAACATCCCAATCACAAATGCCCAACTATCCAGTATAATGAGTTAAATCATTTTTCAAAGCAAAGTTCGGGGCACAGGGAAGCAATCAATCTATTCATATTCAACTCGTATTTTTGGTGTTTTTTCAGCAATATTTCATTTTTTTGTGATTTTTCATTTTTTTCAAAGCAATTAAACTAACTTAACTAACCCAAAAAGCAGTAAAAGAGAGAGAATTACTTACAGAAATCCTCCCCCAAGCTGAACTTGGCAATGGCCTCATTGCAACAAGGGAAAGGAAAGGCATGGATATCAGTCATCCATGTAAGTGTCATCACCATCATTATCCTCACCTCCGTCATCATCCTCGCCCATGCCACCCTTACTACTGGATCCCGGCTGGCTGTAACTCGGGTTCCAAGTGTACCAAGAGGGGTGCAGATTTGTTTCAGCAATCCGATGAAGTCTGCAGTATTCATCGTACATGGGATACATAGCCAGATGTTGATCATTGGCCAATGTATCAACACGCTGGCTAATGCTCTGGATGGCTGCGGAGTTGGCAGTAATGCCAAACTCCATCCGCTGGAGCATGCTCATCATATCCTGAAAATCAAAAGAAGGAGGAACAGTAGAATATGGGGGAGGGGAAGCATCAGAAGCAGAGGCACAAATATCATCAGAATGGGGTGGTCGGTGGTGAAAGGTGCACTGGGGTATCTCAGGGACGGGGGTGGGAAAATCAGTGCCGGCAATGGGAAGGTGGTAATGTGGTTGCCCAGGTCTGATTTTGGCTAAAGGACTAGGCAACTCAATAGAGCGCAACCCGTTTATGCGCCACTGGTATCTGTCCCCAGTCCTCTCTAACCAGTGGAGGCGATCTAGGTATGCATAGTCCATGAGGGTAGGTCCTATGGCCGGCTGGTAGTGGGTCTCATCAAAATCGGGGACTTTCCTAGCAAAAAGAGTCACCAACCCCCATTCACAATGGCACGAGAGGTCAAGGTACCGTCGGCTCGCCTCTTAGGAAATGTGGTAGCAATACGCTCCATTTGGAGCGCAACATGGTGAGGGATGTTGTATTGAAACTGGCGACGTGTCCCTCTGAGCATATAGCTCCCTATCAAGTACAGTTCGTCCCCTCTGATCAATTGCCCTTCCACCCGCCCAAACAGTGTTTGAGACATAAACCGTACCCACCTAAATTGAAAGACCAGGGGAGTTTCTCTATCCCTTGTAACATTGGCACCATTTTTATTGATAAAGCTTTATGTGATTTGGGTGCTAGTGTTAGTGTCATGCCCCTTACTGTTTGCAAAAAGCTTGACATGGGAGATTTAAAATGTACCAATATTACTGATACGCTCAAGTTACACGTAGTATATACGTAACTTTGGGTGCACTTTGCTAAGGGTTTGATTGTAATTGTTAACGTTCATGTTTTATTTAACCCTTAGCGGAAGTTCGGAGCTTTGCGAGATAATTGATGTTAACGTCATGTAATCTGAGCTTCCAAGGTGAAGTGCATTTGAGCCGAGCAAAGCCCAAGCATCACCGCAAGCTAAGCATCACCACAAGCATTACCGCAAGCCAAGTTGCCAGTGCTCCATCATCGTAAGCCAGCGCACGCTCGAAGTAAGCTGCCCAGCCCAGCTCTCGCGTGCACGCTCAACACCGCACGCCCAGCCATCGCAGCAAGCTATCGCAAACCTTGCGCGCATGCTCGCCCAGCAGCCTCGCCCAGCAGCCTCGCCCAGCTGCCCAGCTCGAGCTCGCACCTCGCGAGCATGGTCGCACCTCGCGACCAGCTTGCTCGCACCTCGCGACCTGCTTCGCGAGGTGCGACCTGCTTTGCCCAGCTAATTCTGCGGTAGGCAGAACACCCTTCGCACGGTGCGACCTACTTCGCACCTCGCGACCCCTAGGTCGGTCTAAATGTCGGCTGATTTTTGAGCTTTAGTATAAATACTAAAGCTTGTTTTTGGACCTAGGGGGGGCAGCAGCCACAAGGAGAGGGAGTCTCCAAAACTCCACTCCTCTCTTGTTGTCTTCTCTTTTAGTTTTTATTTTCTAGTTTAGTTTTTGTAGATTTCGATTATGGGATTGGCTTATGCTATTCCGATTGTAGCTTGAACCGTTCTTGAACGAGATTAATATGGAGCTTCAAGCATTATTGTGAGATCTTTCCTCTCTTTCTATTTCCTTTGATTATGGTTTAATTTCTATGCTTGCTTTCTATGATTTTTGTATGATTATGCTAGGAACGTTGCTAGTTTGATTGTGTAATTAATCTAATGCTAGATTTAAGAATAGAATCGGATTGTTTTATTCTTTTATCAATTGGTAGCAAACTAGGGAGTAGCTTAGATGCTGATCATCTTGGTTATTTCTTGGGGAAATTGAATTAACTGTTGAATGTTTATCGCTTGTATGGCGTTAGCGGTGTCCGTTGGTTCTCTCGTGTTTATTGCTTCGCTATTGGATTGAACTTAGCCGCTATCGGACTAGGTTATCCTTTGGTTAGGGTTTTATAGTCATGCTGATCGTGCTATTCAACTAAGAATAAGGAGAACACGAGATTAATTCTCGACAATAGATAATTATGGAAATAATTAGAGTGGAGGTTCAATGATCGATAATGAATTGAAGTGAATGTTAATCGGATTCAAGATCTTCCTATAATTGATTTCTCATTTTGTTTATATGCTAGTTAGTTGTAGTTTGTTCGTATAATCTACTTGAAACCCCCCTTTGTAATTATTAGTAGGTTTCTCGGCCCTTAGCTTAATCTAGGTTACGAATCGCGCTGAGTACTAAACTCGTCCCTGTTTCCCTGTGGATACGACCCCTACTTCCATTATACTGCTTTAGTGTAGAAGAGAGTAGGAGAAATTTTATCTTTGGACGGGTGCGGTGCACGACGACGACACATCCGCGCCCGCCCAATTACTATTCAAATGGCTGACCGTTCTGTTAAATACTCCCTATGTATCTTAGAGGACATCCCTGTGAGGGTAGGTAAATTTTTTATTCCTGTGGATTTTGTTGTGCTTGACATGGAAGAGGATACTCAGAGCCCAATTATTCTAGGGAGACCATTCCTTCATACTGCTGGAGCTGTCATAGATGTTAAGAATGGAAAATTAACTTTGATTGTGGGAGATGATAAGGTGACTTTTAGTTTGACCAATGCTTTGAAAAGTCCCATGCTAGAGGAAGTCTGTTATAGAATTGATGTCATTGATGTGCTGGTTAATGATGACATGCCTCAATCCCTTCTGCGGGATCCTTTGGAGGCTTTGCTTTGTTTTGCATCTTCTACAAGTGATGGTAGTCCCTTGAGTGCTGAAGTGGATGACTGGAAGCAGCTCTTACATGTGAAGAGCTTGACAGCATTACCACTCACGAGAAGGAACAGTTAGTATATGATACTCAATCGGTAGAGGTAAAGAAACCTGAACTGAAACCCCTTCCCCCTTCTCTGAGATATGCTTTTCTGGATGAATCTGAAAATTATCCTGTGATTGTTAGTGCTTCACTGAATGATGGTCAAATGTTTCAACTTTTGTCTGTTTTGAGAAAACATAAAAAGGCCATTGGATATAGTATTGATGTTTTGAAAGGTATAAGCCCTGACTTCTGCAAGCATAAAATTCACCTAGAGGATGATCATCGTCCTAGTATACAAGGCCAACGTCGTTTGAACCCCAATATGCAGGAAGTGGTCAAGAAAGAGGTTATGAAGTTGCTTGATGCTGGAATCATCTACCCCATTTCTGATTCTAAGTGGGTGAGTCCAGTTCAAGTGATTCCTAAAAAGGGAGGTACTACTGTGGTCAAAAATGAGAAAAATGAATTAATTGCTACAAGAGTAGTAATTGGATGGCGTATGTGTATTGACTATAGGAAATTAAATGTTGCCACCAAGAAATATCATTTTCCCCTCCCCTTCATTGATCAAATGTTGGAAAGGCTAGCTTGTCACTCTTATTTTTGTTATCTAGATGGCTATTCAAGTTTCTTCCAAATACCTATCCATCCAGACGACCAGGAGAAGACCACTTTTACATGCCCTTATGGTACCTTTGCCTATCGAAGGATGCCATTTGGACTATGCAATGCCCCCGCCACCTTCCAACGTTGTATGATGGCCATCTTTTCTGAGTTCATTGAGTCCATTATGGAAGTATTTATGGATGACTTTAGCGTGTATGGAATTAATTTTGATGCATGTTTGATGAATTTGGCTAAAGTTTTGAAAAGATGTGAAGATGTCAATCTTGTACTGAACTGAGAGAAGTGCCACTTCATGGTTACTGAAGGAGTGGTACTTGGTCATATTATCTCTGAACGAGGCATCCAGGTGGATAAAGCAAAAATTCAAGTGATTGAGCAATTACCCCCTCCTGTGAATGTCAAAGGAGTGCGAGGCTTTCTTGGTCATGCGGGGTTTTATCGCCGCTTTATCAAGGATTTCTCTAAAATTGCTAAACCACTTACTCAGTTGCTCCTCAAGGATGCCCCGTTCAAATTGTAGTATAGTCGTAAGTATTCCCGCCTGTCACGCGGGTGACCCGGGTTCGATCCCCGGCAAAGGCGCCAAAATTTGACAGGCTAAAGTCGTATCACCTAATCAAAAATAACCTAAGGTCCACTAACTAGTAGTCAGGGAAGTCAGGATCGAATCCACAGGGAGAAAGTTATACTATTGTATCTGAATTCTAATATTATACTAACTAATTAAATCAGATGAAAATGGTTGTGTTACTAACCAAAGCAAATAACAGAATTAAATACGAGGGAATGAATCAATTAATAAAGAACTAGGATTTTGGATCATTATGCATACAATTCGGGAAATCAGGGACGAATAACAACCACATAATAACTCAATTTATCTAGGGCACATGTAATTTCTCTCGAACATTACCTCCCTCAAAGATCACCTAGTCGCTCTCGCATGGTCAAGGATAACTTCGCCTAATGATTGAAAGCCTATACGGTATCTCTCCTCTCGAAGCAGATTCAGTATTGCGATAGTAGAAATACAAATCAGGCCTAATTTATAAATCTAGCATGAACGATTCAATCACAGGAAACAATTGAAATACAAGGCAATTAGACTAATCTATCAATCCCTCATTGCATACATAGATCCCCACAATCCTAGAAATAAGACTACTCACTCATGTTTATGAAAACAATAACAAAATTAATATAAAAATTCATACTTTAAAACATTGCAAATAACTAAGAAATTAATCTAATCAATAATAGAGAAAGCAATAAAGAAGATTACCAAACTGAAGAACTATATTGAACTGCAAATAATCCAAAGGTTTGATCTTGAATCCAAAGCGAAAAGTAACAAACTAGGGTTCTTGAATAACTCTCTAGAGAAAACTATAAAAATAAGGGCTAAAACAAAGATGAATAAAAGATATTCTGATTTGGCTATTTATACTAAGCCTAAAACAATTAGGAAAAGTATTATAAAAATAGCCCGGAAATCATTAAAATGCGCGTGTCGGGTTAATCACCCGATCAGGCCAAGCATGCCCGATGATATCGGGCCAAACAAACATGTCACAACACAAAATGGCTAGCGCCCGATGCAATCGGGCAGGACCCGCCAGATGCAATCGGGCCGCCTAGGTTTCATCAGCAGTGCACAACGCAGCACAAACAGGTACTCCCGATGTAGTCGGGGCGACACGCCCGATCGGGCTTCAACAGCAATTTACGAACGGGCGAAGGACACCCGATCGGGCCCACTACAAAACTTCCAAATGTCTCTTGTGGGCGCCCGATCGGGCTAGGCCGCCTGATGGGATCGAGCCTGGCCACTTTTCTTCGTTCTTGGCTCCAAGTGCCAAGTCTTCAACTCTTCTTTTGCTCAAGGGTCCCGGAAAGTGTCCTCAGGACCTTGGAACTCAGCATCAAACCTCTCCAATCCAGTGTAGCGGTCATATAATAGTAGAAAATAGGGAAATAATTTCCTAAAACCTGCAATTCGACACAAAACTGAAAACCACAACTAGATGGAGAAAGTTAGCATAAAATGGCTCCTAAGAGCACCATTGACATCCTTTTTAGCTTAAAAGTAGGGGGGAAATTCTTTATAAAACGATAACATCACTCAGTCAACAATACTATGAACAACAACTAACCTTGGACTAAACATATAATTGCTCTTAATAAAATTCAGGAGTAAGAAAAAAAAGGGAAAAATATCTTCTAAAGCAATATAATAAAATACAATAACCTTAAACATCCTACTTAATTTTATTTTAAAAAAAATCCTACTTAATGCATATAATTCGTTTCATAACAGTCAATGTTCATATAGTTCATTAACGAAAATCCTAACAAGGATGATCGTTAGATTGGACATATGATCACTGTAAATGAACACTAGTCAATGAACCAGTTGACCCAGGACTAAACATATGAGCGCTCAAAATAAACTTCAGGAGGGAGAGAGAGAGAGAGAGAGAGAGAGAGAGAGAGAGAGAGAGAAAGGAAACATATCTTTTAAAAGCAATTTAATAGATTAAGCAAAGGAGAGAGATTGAATTTTAGGGGAGAAAAAATAATTGAGGAGACACAAATTAGGAGAGAAAAGAGCGTGTCAATGAGACATAGAAAAGCACGAGAGGGAGAAAATAGCCCAATGTTAATGAGTCTAGGTGGCTCGCAAATTATTCGAGCTCAGCTCGAAATTCTAGAGAGTCGAGTATAGCAAAGTTTGATTCGAAAAATTCATGAGCATGCTCAAAATACGTTTTAGGCTTTTAGCTACTTCCTCCGTTCTGAAATAAATGAAACACTTTTCTCAAAAAGTTCTCATATAAAAGAGAGAAACGTTTCATTTATTTCATAAAGGAGGAAGTATATTATTTTCCATATTATGCAAATTGAATTTTTTGTCAAGAGGGACCTTTTAAAACATTTTGGTTGTGAGCAGAGACCCAAAAAAAAATTAATTGTGAACAGGGACCCAATTACACACTTTGTTTGTTGTTTAGGACCCATGGTCATATTCCGGCAATAAAGTCAATTTTCCGGCGGTTGACTTCATCTAATCACCTTTTCCCCTCCTCAATCTCATGCGTGAGATACACCCTCTAACTTTCATTCTTTCCCCCTCAAATCCCCCCTCTCTCTTCAATTTCCTTCGAAAAGAATATGGTGGCTCCATAGGAAACTCTGCCATCTTCCGACGCAATTTGAGTAATGATGTGACTATTAAATTCGTTATTTTTCCCGAAGGAAATTGAAGAGAGTGAGGGGAATTGAGGGAGAGGGAAAAGATGATGAAATCTGTGCTTGGGAAGAAGAATTGAGGGAGAGGGAGAGGAGTTGCCATGGCAGAAAGAGGAGAGAGAAAGGGGTGAGGGGAGGGGTTTTATCTCACCCGTGAGATTAAGGAGGGGAAAAGGTGATTAAATGAACTAAACAGCCGGAAAGTTGACTTTATTGCCGGAATATGGCCAATGGGTCCTAAACAACAAACAAAGTGTATTATTGGGTCTCTATTCACAATTAATTTTTTTTGGGGCCCCTGCTCACAACCAAAATGTTTTAAAAGGTCCCTCTTGACAAAAAAATCATGCAAATTTAATGAAAAGTTATACTTAAATTGTGCATAATACTTGTGGAAAACTCAAAATAAGTAGTCCAAACCTATTTATAAAATATATGTAATATATTTTTTTGACTCATAGTTGAGTTTTAAGGTAAATTAAACTATAATATTTAAATTCGAAAAAGCTCGAGATTCGGCTCGAGTTCGAGTAAAAGTGTTACGAGCCGAGCCGAGCCGAGCAACCCTAAGCTCGATGTCGGTTTGGCTTGTTAACACCCCTATGCCCAACAACTCACTCTACTAAACGACCTCGTCTTCTTTGTACGCACGGTCCTTCACATACGGACTTACGCACTTACTAATTTATAATCCTCCTCGGAGAATCAGAAAAGTGACGGCCAATTGAGGATTGACCAGTGAAAATTTTCTAAAAACATAAGCAAAATGCTGCATCAGAGCAAGAACTAAAGAGTATGGGATGTGGATGCTCCACTCTCTCAACACCCAATCACAACCTTTTTCTCTCTCTTCCCTCAACACTTCTCATCAAACCAAAATCAAATTCTTTTCGCAATCACCCAACTTTTTCATTTCATTCCCATCTCCCTAATCTCAGCAACATAACCATGTCTCAATCCCCACTTCCATCATCTCTTCCTCCCAATTCCAGCAAAATCGACTCATTTGAAACCCAACAAGAGATTTCTGGAAAACCCATCTTTAATCCACATGAAATTAATCCAAAATTGCTTCAGAAATTGCTTTATGATGGCCTGGTTTGGTCTTCTCTTCATGGGCTTCTTGTTGGAGATAGAAATGTTCTGGTATGTCCAAAGTTTTCTGCTTTAGATTAGCCTATACTTGTTATATTTTTGCTCTTTATGTTTTTTGATTTGATCATTTTAATTTGTTGATTTGGGTTTTCCTTTGTAGTTGTTGTTTTCTCTTAGAAAAATGCCCAATTGTTCATTTAAGTTAATTAAGAGTGGCTAGGTGTTTTGTTGACATGATTGTTATTTGATGTGGACGTGATTCTACTCTTTAGTAAAGTTTTCAAATTCCCAAGAATCTTGAAAGAAAGATTGGTTCTTGATGGGTTCTTGGTTGAATCTTTAAGGAACACACTCGAATATCACTCGAACAAAAGGATAGAACTATTTGATTGAACACTCCTGAACTCTCAAATAGGGTTTTGATTCAATTAAGTCACTCCTGGCCTAATTAATCAAGCACTAAATCCAAATCACTCCTGAATTGAATTCAATGGTTCTTAAACACACTCAAACCACTCCTGGAATTAAGTTGTTTAACACTAATTAATAAACACTCCTGAATATTAATTAATGGTTTGTAAGTAATTAAACTCACGAAATAAACTTTCATAAACTCTCTATATTCTTTGTTAAACAAAACGTAATCTAATTTTATTAACAAGTAAAATCGCCTTATATAGGCTACAATCCTATGATAACTAGAACTCTAACAAGATAAGAATAAATACAACAAGATAAAACTCTAAAACACCACACGCTTAATATCTTTTAACATGTTGATGTTCACTAGAGTTCTAACTAGCATATAACTCCTAACAACCGAACTAACTAACTAAAAACAATCAAAATACATAGTACTTCTAACAGAACTAGAAGTCTATGCACGTTGGTTGTGACAATGGAGTCCGAATTGGACAAACTCACTAAGCAAGTGCAAGACCTTGTGAAACTTCAATTCAATGCCCAAATCCAACAAAACGAAGACTCAAGCAAGATGAGCCGATTGGAAACGCGAATGGATGCTCTTGTTTCGATTGTAGAGAAGAGACTTGATCCAAATAGTGCGGCGTTTGTAGGGGTACATTCAGATGAGGAGGCCGAAAACTATGAGGACAAGAACAACAAAACTTCATACAATGATGACCGTGGATTGAAGTTAGAAGACTACACGGGGATAAAGAACCCGGAAGATTTGTTGGAATGGATTCGACAGTTGGAGAAGATATGTGATTATAGGGGCTTCGATGATAAGAAGCGTTTTAAAATAGCCTCAATTAGACTAACCAAATACGCTGGTATTTGGCTTGAAAGTTTAAAGGCTAAACGTGCCAAGAAAGGGAAAGAAAAACTTAGTAGTTGGCTGAAATTGAAGGAGAAGCTTAAAGAGAAGTTCTTGCCCAGTGATTATGAACAAAAGCAATACATAAAGCTAACAACTTTGAAGCAAGAAGCGCTTAGTGTTCATGATTATACCATAGAATTCGACAAACTATGCCTTGTATGTGATTTGGAGGAGAAGGAAACTATGAAAGTGGCGAGATACATAAAAGGTTTGAATAGATCCATTGCGAGGAAAGTCGAGGTGTCCACTTATCACACGTTTGACGAGGTGACGAGGCTAGCCATGAGATTTGAGGCTCATGAGCGGGGAAGACAAACCTAAGACATTGTATCCTAACAAGTTCGATGCAAACTCGTCTAAAGCTAAGGCAAAGTGGTTCGAAGGACCAAAGAGAGATAATCCGGCCAAGGAAGATGTCAAGGGCGAGAAAGCAAAAGTCTTTATTCCAAAAGACAAGTTTCAAGAGATGAGGAAGTGTTTCAAGTGTCAAGGGCGTGGACACATAGCAAGCAATTGTCCTACAAGGAAGGCCCTCACTATGAGACAATATTTGGAATTGCAAGAGGAGGAAGAGGAACGTTATGAATTTGTTCCGGAGGAGATGCACATAGTCGAAGAAGAGGAAGAGGATGCCTTTCTTGAAGATGATTCGAGGTTGGTTGGTGTGGTGAGACGTGCTTTACATGTAGCCCACACGCCTAGCAAAAGAGCAAAGAGAGAATCTTTTTCATACTAGGTGCAAGGTAGGCGAGCACACGTGCAATGTAATCATAGATAAGTGGCTCTTTGCACGAATGTGATTGCGGCCGATGTAGTATCGAAGCTTAACTTGGCCATAAGGGTACATCCTAAGCCATACAAGCCGAGTTGGTTGGATGATAGCACGGGCATGAAGGTTAAGAGGCAAGCTTTGATCGCATTTTCCATAGGGGGTACAAAGATGAATTGTGGTGTGATGTCTTACCTATGAGTGCGTGCCATATATTACTAGGGAGGCCTTGGCAGTTTGATAGGAAGGTAATCCATGAGGGGGATTCAAATATATACTCGGTGTTGGTTGGGACTAAGAGGGTTCGATTACATCCTTTAGCTCCCAACTCGGTGGCATCTAAACAGGTTTCCACGGCGACAAGTTTGTTTCTCTCGTCAAAAGAATTTGAGCGTGAAGTAGAGGAGGAAGGGGGTGCTTATGCCTTGGTTGTGAGACACGTTGCTACTAGTACCCAAGGGACCTAGTGATGAGAGATTAGAAGCCTTGATGAAGGAATTTGGGGACGTTTTCCCGAGGAATTACCGCAAGGATTACCACCATTGAGGGGTATAGAACATGCCATAGATCTTGTGCACCGGTGCACCATTACCAAAACAGACAGAAGCATAGATGTGATCCCCAGCCTCGAAAGAATTACAAAGACAAATCGAAGATTTGATTGAAAAGGGTATGTGAGAGAAAGCATGAGTCCATGTGCGGTTCCGGCTTTACTAGTTCCTAAGAAAGATGGAACATGGAGGATGTGTATTGATAGTAGGGCGTGAACAATATAACGGTGAAATATAGGTTCCTATGCCTAGATTGGAGGACATGTTGGGCCGAATTGCATGGAGCTTCGGTGTTTTCTAAGATTGATCTTCGAAGTGGCTATCATCAAATGCGGATTAGAGAAGGCGATGAATGGAAGACGCCTTCAAAACCAAACAAGGGTTGTACGAGTGGATGGTCATGCCATTTGGCCTATGCAATGCGCCTAGTTCCTTCATGAGATTGATGAATGAGGTACTTCGACCTTTCCTTAATAAGTTTGTTGTTGTTTACTTGGATGACATCCTTATTTATAGTAAGAGCATCGAAGAACATCTTTTGCATTTGCGTAGCTTGTTTGAGAAACTTAGAGAAGGAAGAACTATATGGTAAACTAGAGAAATGTGAGTTTCTCGTCTCTAGTGTGGCGTTTTTAGGGTATATTGTTTCCAAGGAGGGTGTTCATGTTGATCCCGAAAAGGTGAAGGCTATTTCTTCTTGGTTAGCACCTACTAATGCCTCGGAATGTAGGAGCTTTCATGGTTTGGCTTCGTTCTATAGGAGGTTCATACGAAACTTTTCTTCTATTATGGCACCAATTGCGAGTTGTTGAAGAAGGGGGAGTTTAGTTGGACATCTATAGCACAACAAGCTTTTGAAGAGGTGAAGAACAAGCTTTGTAGTGCTCCTGTTTTGGCACTACCCGATTTCCACAAGTTGTTTGAAGTGGAGTGTGATGCAAGTGGGGTAGGCATTGGTGCGGTGTTGTTGCAAGAAAAACGGCCAATCTCTTATTTTAGTGAGAAGTTGAATGGTGCTAAATTGAACTACTCTAACTATGATAGAGAGTTTTATGCAATTGTTCGTGCCTTGGATCATTGGTCGCATTATCTACGCCCAAAGCCTTTTATACTTCATTCGGATCATGAAGCATTGAAGTATATCCATGGTCGCCGAAACTCAACCATCGACATGCTAAATGGGTGGAGTTCCTTCAATCATTCACGTTTTCATCAAAGTACAAAGAAGGGAAGTCTAATGTGGTGGCCGATGCGTTGTCAAGGCGGTCCTATTTGTTGGTGTGGTGGATGCACAAGTCTTTGGGGTTTGCACACTTGAAGGAATTGTACAAAGGAGATGCCGATTTTGGGGAGAAGTTCGAAAAACCGGAGGGTTCCTTTGTGGTACACGAGGGATTTTTGTTTAAAGGCAACAAGTTGTGTGTGCCTAAGTGTGGAGTGAGGGGTTTACTTGTTAGAGAGGTGCATAGTGGCGGTGTGGTGGACATTTTGGCGTGCACAAGACTCTTGATACACTTCAAGAGAGTTTCTATTGGCCGCATATGGTGAAGGACGTCCATTTGGTGGTTACTAGGTGTGCTACATGTCAAAAGGCAAAGAGCACCTTTCATAAGGGTCTTTATACGCCTTTACTCGTGCCTAGTCATCCTTGGGATAGTGTAAGCATGGACTTCATTGTAGGGGCCGCCTCGAACTCAAAGGGGAAAGGATGCTTATAATGGTGGTTGTGGATCGATTCTCCAAGATGGCTCATTTTGTGCCTATGCATAAAACCGATGATGCAACTCATGTGGCCGATTTGTACTTTCGGGAGATCATTAGGTTGCATGGTATTCCACGAAGCATTGTATCCGATAGGGACTCTAAGTTCCTAAGTCATTTTGGAGGTGTCTTTGGCGCATGGTTGGAACAAAGTTGCTTTTTAGTACAAGCCACCATCCCCAAACTGATGGGCAAACTGAGGTCACTAATCGGACCTTGGGGTCTTTATTGCGAGGGTTGGTGAGCAAGACTCAGAAAGATTGGGACATCAAGCTTGCTCATGCCGAATTTGCCTACAATAGAGCACATTCGTCCACCACTTCCCGATCTCCATTTGAGGTAGTTTATGGTATTAATCCTCTATTGCCTATTGATTTTGTTGTGTTGCCTAAGGATGAAATTCACACGGATGCAAAGAAGAGGTTAGAAGCATTCAACAAAACGTGTGAGCAAATTAAGGCAAGGATCGAAAAGATGAACACTCAATACAAGACAAGGGCTAACAAAGGGCGCAAACAACCAATTTTCAAGGTTGGTGATCTTGTGTGGGTGCACTTAAGGAAAGAACGGTTTCCTAGCAAGAGGAAAAACAAGCTAATGCCTAGGGCAGATGGTCCTTTTGAAGTGGTTAGTGTCGTTGGAGATAGTGCCTATAAGATAGATTTACTAGGATGAATTTGGAAGTGTAAGTGCCACGTTTAATGTGGGTGATTTGTCTCCTTACTATGATGATGAGAATTTGAGGGCAAATTCTTTTGTGGAGGGGGAGAATGATGCGGATGCAAAGGCACTTGTACTTGAAGAACCAATTGACTTGGTTATGGAGCAAATGGGATTTCGGTTTGGAGGAAATAAGCAAGTATTAGCGTGTGTTCTTACTTGGCTTGATGAAGAGGAGGCGTGAAAGGTGGAGAAGAGCTCAAAGGGAGGAGTCCTAGTTTGGTAGGACTTGGTTGTTGCATAGACTTCTAGTTCTGTTAGAAGTACTATGTATTTTGATTGTTTTTAGTTAGTTAGTTCGGTTGTTAGGAGTTATATGCTAGTTAGAACTCTAGTGAACATCAACATGTTAAAAGATATTAAGCGTGTGGTGTTTTAGAGTTTTATCTTGTTGTATTTATTCTTATCTTGTTAGAGTTCTAGTTATCATAGGATTGTAGCCTATATAAGGCGATTTTACTTGTTAATAAAATTAGATTACGTTTTGTTTAACAAAGAATTATTCTTGATTGCTGTTTGCGTGTAAGCAACCTTAATCAAACCATTGAAGACTTTTCAGGAGTGTTAAGTGTTTAATGTTAAACATCTTAATTTCAGGAGTGATTTTAAGAGTGTTTAGATTCTTATTTAGAGTTCAGGAGTGATCTTTAAATCAAGAAATATCCGGATACTTGTTACCTTGTTCGAGGACCATGATAAAGTTGCAATATGTTTAGAAATTTAGAGAAATTTATTTGCTCTATGCCTAAAGAAAAAGATTCATAGAATATGATTTTGGTAAAGGAACTATTATTGGTTTTGTGGGCAGTAAGGCGTTGGAATTGGGTGCTAAATGGCAGTATTTCTCTCTTTAATATGGTTGGTTAATTTGCAGAGATCAGGGACAGTTCCTGGGGTTGGTATGGTTCAAGCCCCATTTTCTCTTTTGCCTGCATCATTCCCTCAGGATCACTTCAAGCAAGCATGTGAATTAGCTCCAATTTTCAACGAACTCTTCGACCGTGTCAGTTTGGATGCGAAATTTCTCCAAAATTCGTTATCGAGGTTCGTCTTCACCATGTAGATTTTGTACATTGTAAAAGTTATATTCTTGTTACCTGCTGTATTTCTTGTCTCTTCCTATCTCCAATTTTGTTACAATTCACAGAATTGTTTCATGAAGAAATCTAAAAAGTTTCAATGGAGGACACAAGATATTTCTCTATCACTGCTCAACCTTTGGAGCTCAGGAACTAAAACTAAGACTTATTATTTTGAGAGAGAATTACAGAATCTAATCTATGTAGAAATGAAAATGATTGCATAAGAAAATAAAGCTACAAAGAAAACTGCTACTTATAGTTCTGCTGAGCTGAGCTAAGCTAACTACCTATTAGTTAGTTACAGCAATTACAAAGTAGAATTAGTTACAGAATTAGTTGTAACAAACTCAGCTTCAGGTATTACTTCTTCTTTAGGATATTTAACACCCTCCCTCAAACTAGGCAAGGTGTTAACCATGCCAAGTTTGGACAACAAATGCTTGAACTGAGTTGATGGTAGGATCTTGGTGAAAACATCTGCAAGCTGGGATGAAGTGGGCAGATATGTCAATTGGAGGAGCCCTTCTAAGATCTTGTCTCTTGTGAAGTGCACATCTATTTCAATATGCTTAGTACGCTCATGGCAATATGAATTGAGCTTTGATTGTCACAGTGTAATGTGACAGGAGCAAGATTAGAGACACCAAGATCACAAAGCAACCTCACTAACCATGTAACTTCTGCTGCAGCAGCAGACATTGCTCTGTATTCAACTTCTGAGGAGCTTTTAGAAACAATACCTTGCTTCTTAGATTTCTAACTGATAGGAGAAGATCCCAAAAGAAGAACATACCCAGATATAGACCTTCTAGTATCAACACATGCTCCCTAATCAGAATCCGAGTATGCTTGGAGTGTTAACTGAGGTGTAGCACACAAAAGTATTCCTTGTCCAATTGTAGAAGCCACATACTTTAAGACATGAATAAGAGCATTGTAATGTGATACTCTAGGAGCTTGCTAGAATTGACTAAGATACTGGACATTGTAGGACAAGTCTGTCGAGTATGAGTGAGGAAATTCAATTTTCCTACTAAACATCTGAACTTAGTAGGATCAGAATATAACTCCCCTTCTGTAGCAGACAGCTTTAAGTTGAGAGGAAGAGGTGTAGTTGTAGACTTAGTGACAGAAATGCCAGCATCAAGTAGTAGTTCCTTGGTGAACTTTTTCTGAGTGAGAGAAATTCCAGTAGGCAAATATCCAATTTCAATGCCTAAAAAATAGCTCAATCTACCTGGGTCTTTGATACTAAAAACATTATCCAAATGAGCCTTGATATCTAATATAGCATGAACATCATTCCCTGTGAGGATTATGTCGTCATTAGATGAATGTTTAATAAAGAGAGAGTAGTCATTTTTAGATTGAACAAAGCCTTTATGAAGTAATTCCCCCACTAACTTGGCAAACCACTGTCTGGAAGCTTGTTTCAAGCCATACAGTGATTTGACAAGTTTGCAAACCTTGTTGGAAGGATTAGGAACACCCTCCGGAACCCTCATGTAGACCTCCTCATGTAAGTCCCCATGCAAGAAAGCGTTATTTACATCCAACTGAAAGAGATCCCAACCCTGCTGGCAGCAACAACAAGAATACATCTAACAGTAGTCATCTTAATGACTGGAGAGAAAGTTTCCTCAAAGTCTATCTCCCACTTCTGATTGAAGCCTTTAGCCACAAGCCTGGCTTTGAATCTTTCTATGGAACCATCTGATTTCAATTTAATCTTATAAACCCATTTAGATCCTATAGATTTCTTATTGAGAGGAAGATCAACCAATATCCAAGTATGATTATTTTGTAATGCAAGAATCTCCTTGTCCATAGCTTGGACCCATCTAGGATCCTTGACAGCCTCTTGATAAGTAACAGGATCAATGAGATGTTAAGTAGCAGCTATGGAAGCTATGTGAGGTGAAGGAAGTTCAGAAAAAGAGAGTAAAGAACACAGTGAGGTGTTGTAGAGGAGACAGAACTGCAAATGTATTTTGACAAATGTGGAGGTGGAATAGAAGTTCTAGAACTTCTTCTGACAGGAATGGTGGTGATGTCAAGTATGTCACCAGGATTTGTAGAAGGTGATGTGTTAATAGAAGGAGAACTAGGAGAAGATGTAGATGGAGATGAAGACTGTGTAGAAGTAGATGGTGTATGTATAGGTGAAGTAGATTGAGCAGATGAGAGTGGTGTAACATTATGTGGAGGAGAGGAAGGTGAGTGAGAAGAAGAAAGTGAAGGATGATCATCAGTAGAAGAAGATGGAGTAAACTGGAAGATTTCAGGGATATCTATGAAATCAAGAGAAGTAGGATTGGTAGAGGTAGGAAGGAAAAACTGAAATGTAGGGGGAGAATCAAGTGAAGTGTGATGAAATGGAAAATGGTATTCATGGAACACTACATCTCTAGAAACAACTTGTAGTGTGTGAATATTGAGGAGTTTGTAAGCCTTTTGGCCAGTAGGGTAGCCAATGAAAACATGTGGTGTGGCTCTTGGAGAGAATTTAGATCTGTTGTGTGATGGTGTAGAAACAAAGCAAAGACTACCAAAGACTTTAAGATGATCAAGGGAAGGAGGATGTCCAAAGAGTTTTTCATATTGATTGTGATTATTTAAGGCAGGTAAAGGCATTCTATTGATTAGGTGAGCAGCACATAACACACACTCACCCCAAAAAGAAATGGGAAGCTTAGCTTGGAAAAAGAGAGCCCTAGAAACCTCTAAAAGGTGCTTATGTTTGCGTTCAACCACCCCATTTTTTTGGGGTGTGTCAACACAACTCTTATGATGTATTATGCCCTTAGCTAGGTAGAGTTGTTTAAGTGAACCTTCACATAGCTCAAGTGCATTATCTGACTATCTTCACAGAACCATGAAACTGATTATCAATGTATGATAAAAAATTGAGGAAATATTGAAATGACATCAGACTTGTGCTTCAACATGAAAATCCATGTCATTCGAGTGAAATCATCTACAATTGTGAGAAAAAACTTACAGCCATTATGAGTTATTTCTCTATAAGGACCCCATGTATCAAGATGTAGCAATTTAAAAGCCATGCTTGTATGAATCTGACTAGTAGGGAAAGGGCATCTGACTGTCTAGATGCAGGACAAATTCGATAGATACTATCAAGAGTAGTACTAGTGTCAAAGATAGGGAGAACATGATGAAGTTGTTTGACAGGTAAATGACCAAACCTAAGATGCCAAAGCTTTGCTTTATTTATTACAGTACTAGCATTATTAGCAACATGAGCAGTAGTAGACTCAGTAGATGAAATCTGTGGCAGCAATGAAGAATCCAAGTAATACAGCCCATTTTTGAGTTTACCAAGAAGCTGTGGCCTCAGACAAGGGCCCTGTATAGAGCAAGTACTGTCAGTGAATGTAGCAGAACATCCTAGATCATTGCAAAGTTTAGGAATAGATATCAAGTTAAACTTGAAATCAGGCACAAAGAGGACATTCTGAAGTATTATGCCATGTTGTAACTTTATGGTGCCTATGTGAGTCACTTGAACCTGATTCCCATTAGGAATGGTAATGGTTTGGTGATTATCATTTATAGTATGATAGGAGGTAAATAAAGCCAAATCATGACACATATGGTCACTTGCTCCACTATCAACAATCCAGTGAGCATCAAATGAGGATAAGAAGCAAGATATACCCGCAACATTAGCAGAATGTGGTCCTGCATCTGAATGTTGTGCTGGAACAGTAGCAGAATTGTGATTCATAGCTTGAAGAAATTGTTGATACTGAGCAACAGGAACAGAAATGGTCTCTTCAGATGGAGTAGCAGTAGCTTCAGCAGTAGCCATTGCAGCCCTTTTTCCTTTGTAATGAGCTGGAAAACCAATGATTCTGTAACACCTCTGCTTACTGTGACCAGGCATCTAACAGTGGTTACAGTAGTAGTTGTTCCATTTCTTTGTGTCTTGTCCAGCAAATGTTCTTTGTGATGTGTTTTGAAATGTGGACTTATTTCTATCATCATACTCAGCAAATCTTTTTTTTGCTGCAAAAGCCATAGCTTGTTCATGATTATGATTCATTTTAGACATTTACTTGTGCCTTTCTTCTTGCATTAGAAGCCTATAAGCATGTGAGATATTTGGTAAGGGCTTCATCATCAAAATACTGCCTCTTACAATATCATAACCCTCATTTAACTTCATCAGAAATTCTATAAGCTTCATGTCTTGTTGAGACTTCAGTAATTTCTTTGTGATGCTGCAGCTACAATTCTTGCATTCACATATTGGCAATGGTTCAATGGAATCAAACTGATCACATAACATCTTCAAACTTGTATGAAAACCAGATATATCATCACTATCTTGTTTTGCATCATTCAAAGCTTGTTTCAATGAATATAATTGTGTTCCAGATGACTGTCCATATCTCTCCTCCAAATTTGTCCAAATCTCATGAGCTGTGCTAAAATAAAGCACACTTCTAGCAATGTTCTGATCTAACACTCCAAGCAGCCATGAAATTAACATACTGTTACATCTTTCCCAAGCATTATGATTACTATCATCAGAATCAGGTGTAGTTATTGTGCCATCAACAAAACCTAGTTTGTTCTTTGCAGACAAACCTATTAGCATTGACCTCTTCCAATCACCATAAGATGTTCCATCCAATTGTATAGATACAAGTTTCATTCCAGGATTGTCAGATGGATGAAGATAATAAGGTGATGTAGGATTTTGAGAATTATCAGTAGATGAAGACATTTTGATTAGAAATCAACATGAAATTTAATCAATAGAAGATTCAATTTGAACAAATTGAATGATGAGAAATGTAATGATTTCAGAAATTGAATGAATCAGTATTGAATTTGAATGAATGAGATGATAAGAAGATGAAACGATTTTACGAATTGAGAAATTTGACCTCAAAATGAAGATGATTATGATTAGCAAAATGAAGAATTGATTGAAGAATGATGAAGAATGAAAGAAGATTGAACAAAATTTGCAGAAATGATGAAGAATGAACGAAAATTGAACAGAATTTGCAGCGGAAATTGAAATGACAGATTGATGAATACCTCAACAATTTTGGATCGAAATAGCTGAATCAAGTGAATCTGCAAACCAGTATCGCAACGAGGAGCTCTGATACCATGTTACAATTCACAGTATTGTTTCATGAAGAAATCTAAAAAGAATCAATGGAGGACACAAGATATTTCTCCATCACTGCTCAACCTTTGGAGCTCAGGAACTAAAACTAAGACTTATTATTTTGAAAGAGAATTACAGAATCTAATCTATGTAGAAATGAAAATGATTGCATAAGAAAATAAAGCTACAAAGAAAACTGCTACTTATAGTTCAGCTGAAAATAGTTCAGCAGAGCTGAGCTAAGCTAACTACCTATTAGTTAGTTACAGCAATTACAAAGTAGAATTAGTTACAGAATTAGTTGTAACAAACTCAGCTTCAGGTATTACTTCTTCTGTAGGATATTTAACAAATTTATATCAGCTTAGTTCTTTTAGTTACAAGTTGTGAAGGTAATTAAATATTTTAATCGTGCAAAATCTCGAAAAGTAACTGAAGTTGCTCAAGGACAATAATAAGGTGCAGATGTGGATTTCAGTATGAGCCTGGCTAACCTCAGCATGATTTTTTCCTGGGCTACAGTGAATAGTACCAGATTATGTTGCCATATTGGTGAATCAGATGTTGTAGTTTAGGTTAAGATACAGTCCATGAGATAAAGTAGTATTAGATGTAATTGAGATTCATGAACAAGAAGTTTGTCAAATGTGAGCGAAGTTAGTCTTTGGGTGGCAAGGAAATGTAATTGGTATGCATTCGTGATTGCTGCAAAAAGTCTTTATCCCTTATGACTAGGGTGTCAAAAGTTGCCATCTCGGTGAATCTCTAATTGAAAAGAGCGGAACTTGGCTCCTTGGTCAGATTAGCTTTTGTATTATTGTACTTACATAGCCTCTCCAGTATCATTACAAAGCTTTCTTATGGAAATCTACACACGTCACTTCGTGGGTTTGGATTTTCTTTTGTTTTCACTCAGTTCTATATCAATTTCAGTTAGCAGATTGTGTAAGTGAAACTAAAGCTTCCGACTGTCTTTTATATTACAGAACCAGAAAAGTGGATGATTTCACGTCAAGACTGTTAGATATTCACTCCAAGATGATAGATATTAATAAGAAAGAGGTGAGTTTATATCTTTTTTAACTACTCTTTCAACATTTTAAACGCAAATAGTTATCTGATTTGAAGATTATACATAGGAGTTACGCTTGGGCTTACATCGCTCAGATTACATGCTTGATGCACAAACCAAATCACTTCTCCAAATAGAGTTCAACACAATCTCATCTTCGTTTTCTGGGCTTTCTTGTCTTGTCAGTGAACTTCACAGGTAAGCTGTCCTCTGGATTACGAAATATATATACTCTTGTAAATTTGAGGCTCTTAGTAGTGTCCGCTGACAGATTGGAGGTTGTAATGTAGGAACTTGCTTGGTCACTATGCAAGTCAGCTTCAATTGGACTTCAGAAAGGTCCCTGAAAATGCATCTGTTCATCAGTTTGCAAAGGCACTAGCTGAAGCTTGGCGAGAGTACAATAATCCGAGGTCTGAGTTGCCTGAGAGGCTGTTGTTTCTGTTCCTTGTGTCTCATGTTCTTGTATAATTTACAGCATTGTTAAACTCGACAGGGCTGTTGTTCTAGTTGTGGTTCAAGCTGAGGAACGCAACATGTATGACCAGCATTGGCTATCTGATGTATTGAGGGAGAGATATCCTTTTTGTGTTTCTACCAAAAATAAATACGGCTATCTTAAAGTTCTCATCATTACAATCTGGATAGTTTAAATCAGTGTGATGTTTTTATGGGTATAAATGAATGGTCAACAAAATGCATTCAAACTATACATAAACGAGCTTATAGAAGACTTATTCAGAGGATGGGGCAGCATGTTTGAAGATTAATTTTTTTTTTCCGGGACTTGTGTACTGTGATCTGTCCTTGTGCCTCAGTTTATCTTAACTGTGTAATACACATGATGTTACATCTATCAGGAAGACATTAGCAGAAATTGATGCAGAGGGCGAGTTACAGCCTGATGGAACACTTGTTGTGTATGTGATGACAAGGACATTGTGCCTTCCCCTTATTCCTTGTAATTAAGGTTTCACTTATATTATTATTACTATTACTAATTACTAATACTATAAGTTAATGCTGTGGCATTTATGACTTCAAGTTCCTACTTTCTAACTTGTTTATTGTAATACTGCAGAGATGGGGAAGCAATTGCAGTAGTGTATTTTAGAGCTGGTTATGCACCTACTGATTATCCTTCTGAGTTGGTTAGTGTCCCTGCTTCAGTTTATGACCCTTGATTTCACTAAAACAGGAGAAATGTATTGCTCCCTTTCTAGAGTTTGGTGTGCCAGTTCTATTCACAATTAAATCTTTAATGGGATTGTATATGCATCAAAATGAGGTGAACCTGCGGTGATTTTTTTATGACTGAGGTTATAGCAGCTGCCATATAAACAGCTTCCAAGTCGTAATTTGAGATATTTTAGGGATCAGATTTATTGACTTGAAGGTTTCCTTCTACTTTATAATTTACTGGTCCAATTAATCCTGGCATAGAAATAAATTTGAACCATGGATCAGTCGCACTTCAGTGCTAATCATATAGTACTGCTAATCATATAGTAGATAATGCTCCACAGGAATGGCGAGCTAGGCTATTGGTGGAGAAGTCATCTGCTGTGAAGTGTCCTTCAATTGCATATCATTTAGCAGGTACCAAGAAGATTCAGCAGGAGCTTGCAAAACCCAATGTACTTGAGAGGTAATTCTTGAGTTTTATGTAGATGTTTGACTCGAATTAAATTAACTATGCGGCTTAACCAGAAAATTTGTGTCTGGGAACTAATCTTTGCCACTAGCTGAAGTGCCTTTTTTTTAAACTGTTCTGCTGAAGACTAATTTTGCATGCTTATATCTGAGTATTCTTCTTTGATCTGTTGAGCTAGAAACATGAGCTGAGACTTTGTTAGTTGACCTTGGATCTTCAGCATGTTAAACTTTCTAAATGATGAATGGAAAATGGCATCCTGAGCTCTAAATTTGAGCTTGTCCCTGCTTCTTAAACAGGTTCCTTGATAACAAAGACGACATCGCCAAAGTGAGAAAATGCTTTGCAGGCCTGTGGAGTTTAGATGATACTCAAGTTATTCTAGATGCAATTGAAAAACCTGAGTTGTACGTGATGAAACCTCAGAGAGAAGGCGGAGGTACCACTACTTGCAGTTTTGCAGACTTCATTACTTGTTTATATGTGCATGCGTGCGTGCGTGCGCGTGCGTGCATGTGTGTGTCTTGTAAGTTGTAATATTGTACTATCTTTTCTCATAGGAAACAACATTTATGGAAATGATGTGAGAGAAGCGCTTTTAAGAATACAGAAGGGGGGATCAGAAGATAATGCTGCATACATTCTCATGCAAAGAATTTTTCCGACTAATTTCCCAGCGCTTCTGGTACGAGAAGGCATCTGTCACAAAGATCATGCTATATCAGAGCTGGGCATATATGGTGCTTATCTGAGGTATATAAATGCACACTGTACTATATCCTACTTGATCTGCATAGTAATAGGGTTGAGGGAAAAAAAAATATTTGCACTGCTTTCATCTCAAATCTTATTTTGTTTGATATATTAAAGATCTAGCTATGAGAAGGAGAGAGAAAGAAACATAAAGAATATACTGCCATGAAAAGCTTCATGTTGGTGTCATGTAGCACCTCATCTCCATTTAGCCTATAAGACATTCTTAGGCATTGAGAACAATCTTCTAATGGCCCGTTCGGTAGCAGCTAATAAATTGTGATGATAGTTATAAATTTATATGAAATTTTGTAAAGGAAGTCTTATGTCAGTCCCATGGTAATTGAACTTTACCCACAGACGTGATTTTCTTCACGAATTTTTCACCACTCGATACCACCTTAACAGCCCGTTTGGTAGGTGTTACTAGATGATGGTAATGACTATAAAATCATATGTAATTTTCAAGGAAAATCTTCCATGGTAATGAAATCCCATCCTCAAACGCAACACTCAATACCACCTTCCGAAGTGGTAATAGATGGTAATGAAGTATTAAGAAGAAAAGAGATGTTTTGGGAAGAAGTAGCATTGGTTGCATTGCCATGAGACTTCCCTTAAAAATTAAAACTAGAATGCAATCAGCATTACCTCCATGTATTATGACCACTTACCAAACGGGGTATGGAAGTAGTAATGGATGGTAATAAAAATTTATGAAGAAAAAGAAAAGGAATTTGTAGAAGGAAAAACATTACCATGCACATTGGAATGAGACTTTTTTTTCACAAATGTGCCTATGAATTCATTACTGCTCTACCATTATTCATTTTTCTCTACTAAATGGGTTGTTGGTGCATTCTTGCCAAATGTAGATTGAGTTGATTTAACGTATAGCCTATGTTTCTTAAAAGAGTAAAAACTATTTTGGTATTTAGAATTTTTTTTAATGGGGAAAGTATTAGTTCAGAAAGAGCCACTTCTATCTGTGAAATTATTTCTCACCGAGGTTTGTATCAAATGTGCAGAAACAAAGAGAAGATTATCATGAATGAGCAATGTGGTTACTTGATGCGGACGAAGGTCTCTTCATCAGATGAGGGTGGAGTTGCAGCTGGTTTCGCTGTCTTGGACAGTTTATATTTAAGTTGATAGCTTTAAGGATAATATTCAGTACTGCTGAAGTTTGGCATATTGACATCCATTGATTTCGTCAGCTCATTTGGCATCACCATGAAGTTCACAACGGCCTTGTGGCACTGAATACAGGAATAAGTGTATGACTATCATTCAACGCAAAGAGATTTCTTCAGACTTTCTTCAAATTAAAATTTGAAAATATTATGTTCCTGGTCCGTTAAGGAAATTATGATTTTGGTTTTTGGTCGTTAGATTCATATAGGAAGTTCTGCTTCAAAAGTTTCACATCTTGGATTCTTGGGAATCTAATTCCTATCATCCTATGTACATTTCCTTGAAAGTCGTTGTAATTTGTCTGGTCAACATAAGGAAACTTGTACATCCTATCATGGGAGAGTTACAACTTACAACCTTTTTAGCCGTGTTTCTTTATACAACGCATCAAGTGAAAAAATGTAAACAAAAAAATATAACAAACACTTACACAATTCTAACAATAAAATCAAAGATAGAAAGTCTTGGGTGAACCGGGTTTATTATGTATCCGAATTTTGACTATATCACACAAAAACGGACTATATCAGAGAAAACGACTATATGAAATGAAAATTGACTATATTAGAAAATCGATTATATAATATAAAAATTGACTATACAAAAGGTGATTATATTATACAAAATTTAACTATATCATATAGAAACTTACTATATCGTACGATACCCGGTGCACAGTTATTGTGAACTGGAAATCCTCAAATGAGTTCCATGAGGTTTGATCCCTAGACCTCAGGAATATGAGGTGGGAAGCAATGCCACTACTCCACCGGTCTTCATTGTGCAACTTTGACTATGAATATTGCTACTTATACATCATTATACATTATGAGAAATTGATAATTTAATATTTCATACTTAAGCATTTTTAACAAATCTCCATGTATATTTTTTCACCATTAGACTGGAAAGACTTTAGTTAAGCTTTAATTACATTGAGGCTATGTTTCACCATCTGACAAACTTAGGGAAATTTACACTCAAAGATAATGCAGTTCAACCAATCTTGTTGAATTGTATTGATCCAACAAATTACAATTGTATGGACTAGTATTTCTTCCTACTCATATTTCGTAATTAGGAGAGAAAAAAATTGCCAAAGTATCAAAGAGCTTTTACTTAGATAAAATATAGGTCATGTGACCAAGAAGTACTCTTATACCCAGAAGAATCCCAACAGTGGGAAATACATTACACAAGAAGAAAACAGGACGACAGTGTAGCGAATTCTTACAAGAATACAATTACAAGCCCTGAACAAGGACTGAGGACAATATCCAAAATTCAACCCTATTCAATTAGTATACATGGTAAGCAAGTCTCAAAAAAAATATCAGAAGTTGAATTAAAGAATCTGCAACCAAATGAAGCACCTGCCTGTACAAGGTATAGAGAGGGAATTAATCATCAATCAAGATTTAGTAAGTTTATTACGTTCTTCATCCGCAACACAATTATTAGAATTCTTTTCCAATCCTCCAGTGCAACCATTTTTCTCAGTGAGACCAGATCCATCTCCTGCTGAAGAATCGGCGTCGTCTTCTGCATTCTGATCCGAGTCTTCTAGTTGATCAAAGAAGCTATCTAGGTACCAACTGCATTTTTCATTCCATTCGCCCTTTCTAGCATGGGCTCTCCATTTCTGATCAGCTACCATTTCAGGAGAGAGTCCCCATTCCAGCAACTCTTCATCTGAGTGGTTTATAGCCAGGCTGTAATCTCCGCCCTCACCTAACTCCATCACTCGATACTCACCATTACCGGGATTGTTGAGGAGTTCAAACTGTTCAACTGTCCATTTGAACCACTTCATCAAGAATACACGTGACAACAGCCCGTGTGTTACAATTATGAGGTTTAGCTCGTGGTCAGGGTCATGATGAAGCCGGTTCATGTCTATGTCCCTCCACATTGATTCCATGAAACCTGCAGTTTTTGTTTAATGATCAATTACTATATTATAGCCAATGCTTGCTATATTGCGAACAACAACATGACAGCAAAGTTTTTCTTTTTTTGAGAGGGGATGCACTTGACCATTTACGTAGGCAACAACATTCACATATATTAAACATCAAGTCAAGTGGAATTGTCAAAGAAATAGAAAAAGGAAAAAGACGCTAATCCAACTAATAACCAGCAGGTCTCATAAGCACAAGTGCACAACCCTTCATTCTCAAAGTCAACGAAGATGCTAAACTAGAAAGTATTGAATATAAGAACACAAAATCCATAGAATATGATAATATCATTAACTACAAAAAGCTGCAACATGGAGAGTAGCAGTGGATCCGATATCATCAAGACTCCAGACAAACCAGAGGATGGAATCGTAGAGTGGTAGGGTACTCTATGACTACGAGCAGCTCAACCCCCAAGAACAAGAAAGGGCACTCCATGGCCTCATTGCACCAAAGAACAGTAAAAAAACTTCAAAATTGCTCACTGACATGTCCTAAGAGAGCTAATCAATGGAAGAAAATTACTTCTATTTTACAAACAAGCAGCCAGCTGGCACAAATTTCAAGAGCTCTATAACCTTTGCATTTCCATGCAACAAAAAAAAACCTTCAAGAAACCTTTGTTCTTGGAAAAATGAAGCCAAGCACAAACCATAAAATACCTACTCTCAAGAGTAAATATTGAAAAAAGTTCTTAGAACAGAGCAACCTCCTAATTACCCCGATAAAAGCTACTGAATTGGACTCTTTCTAGCACCAAAATTTTCCCCAAGGAATCAGTTGGTTTCCATCCTCCAATCACGAGGCATTCCATACTCAGCCAATATCAATAACTTCATTCTACTTCACAGGGACAAAACTTCGGTTCTTCGCAAGCAAAAAAATCCATACAACCAAATTTCACGGCAACCAAGGGTAAGGGTAGAATGTAAGTGCGAAGTCTAAAGCACGCAGATAAAGAGTAATGCAACACACAATATAGACTCCGTGTTCTCTCTGATAAAGAAACAATCTACTTCACTTAACACCTAACTCAAAACGAACACAAGGTCAATACCTTCTTCAGGGGATATTGCGTTTGTCTTGACACTCAAAAGACCAATTTACACGAAACTTTCACATTCAAAAGAACAGTCAGTCATTGTTCATGTGATTTTAACATTCATATTACAATTTTCCATGAAACCATTCACAATTACCCATTCTCCCTAATTTCATGTACTCAATTTCATTTTCACACCAAGCACCTTAAAACGGTCAGAATATTAAAGAAATCAGGAAAAAAACTTCACATCGTGTAACCCAACAAGAAGCCACTACACAACTCGGTATAATCAAGTAAAACTGCATATCTATTTTCCCACTTGTGAGGCAGATAATTTTCAACACAATAAATTCGATTAAAAAAAAGAGTTGACTTTTTATTCATTAATTGACTTTTCCAGGTAGATAGCTCCACCCCAAAATTCAAGAAAAAAAAAATAATCATGAAAATCCTACAGCATAGAATGAGACAAGGCAAGGTCAAATACATAAGATAAGTTCTACAACAAAAAATGCAACCAGATAACAAAATCCCCCCCCCCAAAAAAAAAAATAGTAGTAGTAGAATGAGCTTTTTCCTAATCCTCCACCCAAAAAAAAATCACAACATTCTACAACATGAATGATTGACGACAAATTAGTAGTAGTAGAAAACAACTATCAATAATTGATTTAATAAATGCAATCTTTATCATACATCCTCCATTTTGAAATAAATGAAATACTCCTGTCAAACCGTTCTTACATAGTAGAGAGAAGTGTTTAAGAAGTATTCAAATTATATCAATCTATCCACAAAAACCTCAAAAACCCAGAAATATCAACATCCTAATAAATGGGTCACATTAGCAAGGGTAAAAGTGAAGCTGTTTTAATAAATACAATCATTATCAAAATAAAAAAAAAAAAGGAGGAGAGAGAAAAGGAAAGAAAACTGACTTGAAACACGATCATAAACATCAGCAGCAGACTCGCCTTCAGGAAAACGATAAAAGAATCTACCAAACTTCTCTCTAGTTCGTTTAATAGCAGACATTCTTTCCTCCACTTGAAAATTCCCAAAATCTTGTTCGCGTATTCTACACTCTTCACGAACTCCAATAACGCGGCGTTTAGGAAAGGACCGTCCGATCTGACGGAGAGTGGATCTAGTACGTTCATAGGGTGACACGTAGAAGTATACCCTCCACGCGGCGGCAGCGCCGGCGGAGAACGATGATTTGTCGAGTAAACGGCGGATTGATTCACCGGCGATGTGAGCTTGTGAGATTCCGCCGGAAGTTAATTGGATCTTGTGATCTGGTGTGATGGAGTATGCTGACATGTCGATGTTTCCTTGGCTTTCGCCGTGACGGACTAGGATTATTCGTTTTGGGAGTTTTGTGTGGTGCTGGTGGGTTTGGATTTGGGCCTGGGGTTGGGCTTCTGTTTGGGCTTGATTTGATCCCATTGGTGGTAGTGGTAGTGGTAGTGGTAGTGGTGGTGGTGGTTTACTGGTTTCGTTGGTTATTTTTAGGGGGTTTGGGGGATTTTATGGGTTTGAGGAAGGTGGAAGAGGAAGACGTGTGGGATTCATTTATAAGAAATGGTGAGTAGAACTGTACAAGTAGTATATATGTATTCTGTATTCTGTATTCTGTATTCTGTATATGGAAATTATTGTCAAATGGGTCGGGCGGTTTTGACGGGGCTTTTTGTGTTTTGGGGGTATTTTTTTTCTTTTTTTTGTGTTGTGTCTCGCGGGAGTTTCTTTCTTTTGGGTTTTAAAGTGGAGAAGATTGCTTTAGTGAGTCATGAGTGAGGTTATGCTTAAGCGGAAACGCAACTAATTTTTTTTTTGAGGGAAAGTTAGTTTCGACATCACTATTAGGTTATGCTTAAGCGGAAACGCAACTAATTTTTTTGAGGAAAAGTTAGTTTCGACATCACTATTAGTTTCCATTTTTGCTTTTATGTATATAAAAGTCATATTTCTTTCATTACGAATTACGTGTAACATGGAGTTCTATACTATTTATACATTCCATTATGACAATCTAGTATGATTAATATATAAGGTTAAACATAATCATGTAAGGATCTTTGTTAGATTTCCCAATGTATATTGTTAATATATTAACTTTTTATAATTTTCTTATATAAAAGATATTGATGATTAAAGTTGTGCGTTGAGAGATGTGAAAATCCACAGTGTTGCAAGTAAATTGGAGCGGAGCAGATATGATATAAGGGGTATAATAAAATTGAAATTAGTCATTCTTATACTAAAAATGTCAATTTTGAAAACTTACTACACAAACCTATAAACTACTTTTTCTGTTTTAAAAAAAATAAAAGCTGAAACAAAAAACGATAACAAACAAGAAGGGGAATTTGACAAGTAAGAGTATGATTGGTTAGGCGTAGAATTTTTTATTTATTTTGAAGAGTGACTTTTTTCCTTGGGTTTTAAACATTTTCTTTCTCTTTCTTAAAAGATGTGAAATCATAGTTCCCTTTGTATTTTCACCATCCTTCTATCGATCCTCTCTCATTTTATTACATTCTTCCCTTCCCCCTAATTTTTCATGCAAGAAAGCAAGAGAGGGAAAACTAAGCTAGATATGTGTTTATCCTTGAAATATATCTTTTCGGGAAAATTTGTTTTCCATTAAAAAATGTTTTGACCAACCAAATGGAGACTCGGGTAGTTGGTCGTATGAGATGCTTGCTATAATTATTTACTTGAGTAACTTAAAATTTGGAAAAAGCATATTTTTTGGAAAACAGAGAAAAAGATGGTACTTTTTTTCATCGGCTTAATTATTTTGAGAACCAATTTGAAGTAATATTTCAATTTAAGTACTCTCAAACTCATTTAAATTTTATGTAAGTACTTTCATACTCTTTTTAGATTTTATTTACGCCAAACAACCCTAATAACATTTTAGCTCCGTAGCATTTAAGGTAGCCGAAATGGGTTATCAAATACTCCCTCCGGTCATTATTAGTTTACTGGTATTCCTTTTTGGGATGTCCCTTATTAGTTTACCCATTTCTTTTGTTTCTATTTTTGGAATGAGACTCACTAACTTTCCATCACACATACATTAAACTTTAATATAAAATAATAGTTTACTCTTTCTTTCTATGTCCCTACAACATTGTTTATCCAAACCTCTGTCCAAAAGTAAACGGGTAAACTAATAAAGACCGAGAGGAGTAGTTGTATATATGTAAATGTGAATGTCGAGTGGTAGATCTTGCTTCTTTTGTAATTGTAATATTTATAGGGCAAACTTAACTTTAATTTGGTGGCTTCCAAAGAAGAAGAAAAGGGATAAAGAAAGTAGAATTATTTCATAGAGTCTTTCCTTTTATTATTTAAAATTTTTTTGATTCTTTGTTGAGCCACTATGGGTTTGATGATGATGGCCCAAAGTAATAACTAACAAGGTTTATAAGTTTTATGTGTGCAAGGTTCATTTAATTATAATGGTCTTTATAAAGATAATAAGTGAAGTTGCGAGTTGGAGCTCCAAAGAGAAGAGCCGAGGATTGCTTTAATTGGAACTATGGAAGCTTGTTCCTTTGGATAAAGCAAATGTTCCTATAGAAATATGTTAGTGGGCTTGGTATTGGAAGCGAGTTGTCTGAATGAGTTCGAGAGGGGTGGAGTAATGGATAGCATGGAGCAAATATTCAAGGCAAATCGATACACCCTCGACACCCGGTTCCTAAGCGATGATTCATGATTACGTGCAGTTCTTGTCCACTTGATTCCTCGGAAGCCGCATCTGGCACATTCGAGTTAGGGCGCATTCTTGTTCAATAGTTCCTCGAGGTCGTACATTCTGTGCGGGACGCATGGATCTTCGAGTCGAAGATTTAAGAAGACATAAAGACTAAGTTCAAGAGTCTATGCTTAGGATTTATGTAGGTATTTTTATATTGCTTAGTTTTGGGGAGCTAGATGGAACTTATTAAATGCAACAAGTGGTTTTGAGAAATATTTAGTTTTTAGGAAATATTGTAAATAAATAAAACAATTTTTATTTTCTAAATAATTTTTTTTGATTCTTGAACAAGTAAAAATGAATTTCCTAAAGTCTTTCCTTATATTTCTCAACCACTAAACCACTTCCCGTTAGTGGGTTTAAAAATGTATTTTTCTTATTTCGCGAAGTAGTGTGAACGTGGGAAAATAATTCTACGTGGAGTTCTTGTTCACACTTAGTTTAAGGAACCGAGTGGAGCTAACATGAGTAGGCTTCGCTATAAAAGGAGAAGTCTTTCTCATTACAAACTACCAACGAAAATATATTTCTATTGCTAAATCTTAAAGTGTTTTCTAAAAGGTCGATTGCATTTATTAAGTGAGTTCCTAAGTTCCTTAATATCTGGGTTCGATATATATACTAGTGTATTTCACAAATTGAGTTGTAATTTGGGGTTCGGGTTGAGTGACTCTTGTAAGACTTAGAGGTAAGTCGGTGAGTGTAGGCTTCGGAGTAGAAGCAAGAGAGAAAGTTCCGGTAATCAAGGGGATGCGCTGGGGGACTCTGAGTTCGAGAGGAACTCAGGGTTAGAAGAGTAATAGAGTTACGGTAGTCGAAGGGGACTACGCGTGGGGCCTGAGTTCGAGAAGGAGGCCCGAAGTTGTAGCAGAATTGATTGTAATAGAGTTGTTCCGATAATATAATTTTTGAGGTTTTCACTTCTTAATAAGGTTGAGAAAGTTTCCTCGGTTTTATATTTCTCTATCTCCCGATTCTTTGTTCCCTTTATTTTCATTTTAAAATTCCGCCCAAGAAACTTTGCTAACAACAGGTTCCAAGTACAATTCACCCCTCATGTATGTGTTCCTATTGGCCTCAATTAGTTTTGGAGCGGGGAGCTCGTCGCATACGGGAAACCCCGGTTGAGTAAAGTTCTTGAAAAATATGAACACTCAAGAGAAACTTCGAGGAAAGGTTACTCCACGCTTTAAGGCCACCAATATTCAACGGCAAATTCTATTACGTATTGGAAAAAATGGTATGGGGGAAATTTTTATTAAATTTGAGAACTACCAAGTTTGGAGAGTCATCGAAGTGGGTGACTTTGAGGTAACAATAACGACCAACGCCGAAAACAAGGTAGTTCCTAAACTGATATTTGAATTTTCAAAAGCGTTTTGAAAAATGTGAAATCAATGCTATGTTTGTCGGATTATTGCATTGTGGTCTTGGACCTCGTGAACATAATAGAGTCATGGGGTGCGGGAAGCGCAGCAGGTGGGATCTCCTTCCAAGTAACCCTGTGAAAGGAACCCGGTGAAGTTAAGCGTTCTAAAATTAGTGCATTAATGTCGGAAATATGAACGTTTTGAAATGCAGCCAAAGAAACTATCCGGGAAATATTTTGCACGCTTTACTAACATCACTAATGAATTAGTTTCTCTTGGAAGAATTATTCCCAACGTGAACGGGTTAGGGAGAAATCTAAGGAGCATGCCTCGAGATGATCGTTGGAGAAGCAGGTCAGCTTTACTTTGTTCGAAACGAAAGGACTTTACCAAGTTCAATATTGACAGTGGCGGGATCTTTGATGACTCATGAATTGCATCTAGGAGCTAGCTTTGTCCCCCGAGAGTTCCGGGGAGCCAAGATTTAGCTCTTAAGAGCGAGGGGAACTTGATGAGTGGGGTTGACGATGAAGAAGAAGTTGTCATGCTCGTATAGAAAGATGAAAAGGGCTGTACGGGAACTACGGGCACGGAAATCATGAAGGAAGGAACTCGGCTAGAAAACTGAGTAGTTCCAAAACTAGAAAATGTGCGCTTCAAATACGGAGATGCGATCATCGAATCGAGGAGATTGTCCTCGTGGGAAAATGAGAAAGGAAAGAAGGCAAAAGCAAGGACTATCCGAGAGATAAGATACAACGCAGTCGACATTTGCCGAACCTACCCAGGGAAAGGCACGGAGATAGGCGCGTGGGGGGAAACGGATTCCGAGACGAAGACGGAGACAACCTTATGAAGGAGTTTATCGCACCTCTTGTCTCTTGGCAAAATTAAATGACTGATAAAGTTCATCTAATGAGGTAAATTCCACTCTTCTTGATCACTAGTCGAAAGCTAAATTAATTGAATTATTGTTGGAAACACTAGATGATTATAAAGGACTTGGAATATTGCAAAGCCAAAGTGATAAAGTGAGGAACTTTGGGACGAAAGGCTGCTTTCCCGATTATGTCTAATGGCGAAATCGACTTTTAAGTCCAAAGCGCGATTCTACGTTATTAATAGAGTCGAATGTGTGTTCAAGAAAGGAGCTCAAGAAAATGTGGGTTCTAATTCTAATAACTAGACGTTATGAATGCCTTAGTGAGGGAACAATATATGGCACCTATTGTTTCTTGAGTTTATCTAGTGAAGTATTGAAATTTCTCTCGCTCCCGAAAAGGCATATAAAAATTGTAGAGATGATTTTGTTAAGTAAGTTATATGATGTCTTGTTTTTTTCTCTAAATGGTAAATTCATCTAGCGTGTATATGTAGAGTTTTTGTGAAATATCTTCCATATGAATGTGTGTCACCACAATTATTTCTATGTTTTATGCATAGTCGTGAGTTAAATTTAAAGATGACTCTTGATTTCTTTGTAATATTACTCTTACGTCCATATTGCTAATTGTTAGTCAAAAGGAAGAGGAAGTAAAAAGTGTAGTTTTTCTTTCATTCAAGGAACTCATTTTGTTATACATTCCACCCGCACCAAGTGCGTTACATGTGAATGTCAATTATGTGTATAAGCAGAGCAATATCATTCTCCAAATTATCAAACCTCGGATTCCATCATTTATTTTTAAAGATTTCAAAAATTACTCCAAACCTTTCATATCAAATTTACATACCTTTTTCTTTCCATTCGGTTCACCATATATCCAAATCCTTGATTGTGTTCCTCCACTATATAACTTTAAATATTGATGATGATGCGACGACATTTGAGAGGGATCTAAGGAAAGAAAATGAAAAGTTTGAGGGGAGAATAAGTTGATATGGAGATGAAAAAGGAGGGTGGGGAGACAAAGAAGAAATAAAAATATGAGAGCAAACGGGAGAATAAAAGGAGAGATGTGTGAGAGGAGATAGAGGTCAGGAAAGAGATTGACGTTCATAAGTTATTCAAGTTCCTGCTTCTGAAAGCTGTCATAAATCTATGGGTTCTAGTAGTCCCATGTATGTTCCTTTAGTATCAAATCTAAAGTAAACAAAAGGAATTAATTAGTTCCTTGAAACTTAAAGCATGGAGCAGAGACGAGGCGGAATCCATTCAAAATATCGAAGAAAAGAAGTAAGGAGCGCATGTTATTTGAAAGGCCCGTGTGTGTTTTCAAGGCAGATCACAAAATAAAGCGCAAGTTTAGGAAGGTAATGGTGGAGGAACAAGTGACCAATTCCTTATTTTTCTTCCACTTGCTTTATTCCAACCATTTTCTTCATAAAAATGAGCATTTGATCTTCTCTTTTGATTTTTTATTGGACATTCTATTTGTTTTCTACCCCATGGATTGCACTTTGGTAAAGTGGTGGTTTTATGTTTAGTATGCTTTAGCTTCTTTACTATTTTATTAACATGTGCATGAGGATGGCTAATATTACTAGATTGATGTTTG
>CANSZD010000840.1:0-191858 GCA_947648045.1 Beta corolliflora
AAATGCGTAAGAGGAGAGAGAAAATCAGAAATCTTGTTCACGAAGAGAGAGAATGGAAGTGGGTATGAAAGATGAATGGAAAATTGATCGCCATTTTTTATGCTACATGCTATTTCTCTCTCCTCTTATTACTATTACTTCCTACCCTTCTTCTTTTTCTGCTCGTTTAATCGCCGATGAAACCTTTTGATGTTCGCCAGCATCTTCCACCGTTTCCAGGTTTAATTGAATTCTCCTTTTTTTTGTTCCGTTTTTTTGATTGTTTTTCGCTTTCTTCTGTGATTAGTTTACCCTAATTTGATTTTTTGGCGGTTTTGGTTGGTAATGTGGTTGAATTTGAATTGCAGATATGGAGTTGTGAAGATTTGGTGGATAATTCATTTGTACCAGGCGAATATACCGGATACTTGTACACCAATTCATCTTAATCTTGTGGTAATCTCTTCTTTTAGTTTTCATTTTATTATTATTGATTTCTTTTTTACTGTTTAAGCTTGTTTTGAATGGAATTATACATAGAATCGGAGACATTGTGATTAAATTTTTATAAGAAGTGAAGATTAAAAGATTGTATGCGAAAATTAGGTATCATTATGTATCATGTATCCAAGTTTGTGAACTTGCTTTTAGTATTATGTGGCTTGACATCAATGAGAGCTGAAATCGACGTGGTGTGGCACGGTCGAGTTGATGTAAATGTGAATTGCCTTGTCATTTTTTGGGTGAAAGTATTGATTATTAGGAATTTTGTACTGGTATCTATGTTCTTATTCACTCTACAACCTATGAGTCAGATACTCAGATGACTACTTTCTTAAGTTCATAACTTTGAAAAGGACAAAATTGATACTATCAGTCCCAACTCTGGCAGTTTTGCTTTTTAAAGGTCCTAACTTTTAATGTTAGGACTGCTGACTTTTGGTATTATGTGTCTAGGTATCACTGCATCAATGAGAGCTCAAATCGTCGTTGTGTGTCATGGTCGAGTTGATTGTTAATGTGGTTTGCCTTGTCATTCTTTTTGGGTGTGAAAGTTTTGATTATTAGGAATTTTGTCATATTAAAGATGTGAAAGCTTTGCGAGGTTCATAATTCTGTCTCAGGATAATGTCTGATCGTAGTGTATTGCACTTTGGGTGAGCTTGCATTGTCCCTAGTTCTGTCAATTTGCTCATTAATTATTCTCTGTTAGCTGCTACATCTATATATATATCTAAAACCCAAAAACTAAAAAAAAAAAAAATACCCAGCCTCCCCTTTCTTCCCTCCTCCACACAAACAAATAAAACAAAAAAAAAAAAAAAAATATTTTTGACTTTTAACCTTTAACCTCATACCCCTCACTACTAACCAACAAACCCCAAAAAACCACACTCAAATTTTTCATCATAATGGATTTATAAACAAAAAAATATTTTTATTAATATTTATATATTTTTTTTAAACTCAAAAAAACAATAAAAAGGCCCGAGAAAAAAAAAATTATGTATAAAAAATGATTCATTGTTTTAATACTAACCCACATCAAGCTCACAGGCGAGGCATGGAACAAGAGCCCCTACTAAGAAACGAATGAAGGAAATGGAAAGGCTAGCCATTTCGCTACAAGCACTCATAGAAGATGCAAAAGAACGCAAACTGTCTTTAGATAATGTTCCTGCTTGGTTATTTGACTGGACATCTCCATGGAAAGGAAAGGTGAAAGGAGGAGAATTGATTGTCAAAGGAGAAGATGAACTCTATGATCTTGGAATCAGGTTTCGAGAAAAATTTCCAGATCTGCTAAATGATGATTACCACCCGGATGTGTATACCATCAAAGCAACTCAGGTAGCAATTGGATCCTCTTGAGTCCTACATAGCTCAGCTACTTTAGCACACATATTATGCTAGACTGCAGATACTATTAAGAACTTCCAGGATTACGTTCAGATTTCAAGTCTCCACTATCTTCTTTTTGATTTGCTTTCTATTTTCTCAACAAGGCATTATGATACTAGTTAATTTTATTTTATTTGAATTATTGCAGGTTCCTCGGGCGTCTGCTAGTGCTGTGAGCATTTGCAATGGGGCTGTTTAGCGGGAGAGGAAGCCTCGGGCCTGGGAAACATCGAGCTTTTGCTGTTAGTACTGAGAGTCGTGCAAGTGACTTATTGCTGAGGTTTTTGATACCTGCCAAAGTTATAAGGTGGGGTATTAACAACATACTTAATCAATTGTTGCAATAAAATTTCACTTGAAATGGTGCTCGTTGAGCGTACATGGAAGCTTTCTGAAAACTCAGAACATATCTTCACTTTGTTCCACAATTTATAGTTTGATTTCCTTGTCTTAGCATGTTCTTTTCGCTGTGTGCATCATCTAATGATTTGGCATGGCAAGTGGCAGCCATCTTGAGAATTTTAAATATGATAGTTCTAATAATGGAAGGAACATCCATCTGGTTATTTATGCATTTTTATTGTAATTTAATATACAGATGCCATGCTAGACAAATTTTTTTGGCTGCTGCAGATTCCTATTCTGTAATTTTGTACAATATTTCACCCTCGTCTCTATCTTCCTGTGGGGATATTGCGTAGTTTTATTGTTATGTGCTGGTGTCTATGTCAATCTTTTGCTCAAAAAATATTTCAACAAATAATTGCTAGATTATGTTTCTATAAAGTTCCTTTAGCATTTATATTGATGATACTTCGCCTGTGACTGTTTAGATTTGTGGTGCTTAAATTCATGTTGGGTACTCACTTTGATTTACTTTTCCTCTTTATATGAATGCAGAACTACAGGAAAAGTGAGGAGCCTGCAGTTGAAAAGCTAAAGGAACCTATTTTTGACGAAATCACCCATGCCTTATCTGGACGTTCAGGACTGAATTTCACCAGACAAGATATATCTTCTCTCTGGTTCTTATGCAAGCAGGTGGGTTTTCTCCCTAGGTAGTGAAGTTATGATCTAATGAACAAGATGTATGGTAGTTAGCTGTTTATTCTGTTTGCTTGACTATGTGCTTTTGCAATGGCAGGAAGCGTCATTACTAGACATAACCAATCAGGCTTGTGGGCTTTTTAATCCGACTGAGGTACGTAGACTTGTAATGCATTCGGCCATTTTTTCGTCATTTTATATGGTTTTACTTTTGAATGATGGATCTAGCCCTAGAACTATAAGTGGCACCGATATAGGACGAGATCCACCTACACTTTGTTGACCTTATTTAAAGCTTACGCATAATGAGAAGAGATATACATGCAATTTTTTTTGTTGCACTACCCTTCCTATTTTATAACTTTAGACTGTGTTGTGTATCAGTGACAATTTGCCACCTGCATGTCAGAAGTTCCTCTATACTCCCTTCACTTTTTAAACTTGATTTTTAGGCTTCTGTGCAAGTATTAAGGTTTGTTGTATTGGGGTTAGTTTCTCTATCTCATCAAAACTAATCCTAACCAAATACAATCTCCCCTTTATACTGGCTTCTCTCTCTTCAGCTATTTAATAGGCTCAAACTCCATCTCTCCCTCTCTATTCAAGGTATGGAGAGTTGGATTAATTATGGCTTCTATTGGGAGTTTGGAACTCCAGCTAAAGGGGAAGCCATTTTCTTTTTTTCCCGAGTAGATGCACTCTAATACATCAAGTCATCAACTATTTGGCGACAAATAATAAGGCCTAAAACATGAACAGGGAAAAAAGTGATGGTTTTCTTTTCTGTGTAATGTATAGTTTTTTTTGTTTGTAGCTTGCTCTGCTGGAATGGACAGATGATCTGGAGGTGTTTGTGTTGAAAGGGTATGGAAAATCTGTGAACTACCGCATGGGATTGCCTTTGCTGAAAGATGTAGTTGAGTCCATGGAGCTTGCTGTCAAGTCTAATGAAGGTATTAAAACAATGTGGTTTGTGTTTCTTTTGTAGCCTTTGTATCTTTGCACTGCCTAGAACATGAGATAGGTTATTTGCTGCTGGTTGGGGGATTATGCCTCTTTTTAGGCATATGGTGACTTATAACATGGACTCTGTCCTCTACTTGAATTGCTCTTGTAAATCCTTTAAGGTAGTGCTCCATGTGTGAGTGACTGCTATAACCACTAACACCATATCTTGATGCTATTGATCATGTAAATTTTTCTGATAAATTCATAGAGCGCGGTGCAGATGCTTGAGCTTTCACCATCTGAATGGTCTCTTTACTTGTGCAAATGAACGTGCATCATGCTTACTACTATATCTAAATGCTCCAATATCGCCTACTTTTAAGTAATGTTGAACACTTAGCCTTGATGTTAATCTTATCTCCGACATGGAATATTTAGTGGTGCTTAGACATATGGGTCATAAAATGTTGGGATGTCACTTCTTTAGCTCGACATAAAAAGATGTAAAAGAATTTCACAGGCTTTTCTTTTCTGTGTTCGATGCGGCAGAATTTTTTGAGATTATACCCATACTAAATGATGCTGTCCAAAATATTGTGCACTAATGATCAAAAAATTGCAGGGAGTTTGAGCTTTTTTAGGTAATTTGGTTTATTCACCAAGAAGAAATTCTGATTTGAACTATCGAGTGACTTTATTATGCCTGTGTTGTGTCACTTCTTCAAGGATTCTTGCTCTTATGAGTGTTAACTTAACAGAGCTTCTTTTTGTTAATACTCACCATAGAGTGGTCTTTTTATTTCAACTTTTTTATTTTTGTTTTTATTTTAGTGAGTAAATACCCTCGTGTGGTCTTGAAGCTTTATTTGACACGGTTATCTGAGAGTATGAGAAGTTTAGAACTTGTGAGGATGCTCCCACCTAAGTGTTTTAGGGTGGGTGCTAAGGGCTTCCTTGTGCATTGCCAGTCTGTTGAGTTCATGTTTCCAAGTCCTTTACATCTATAAACTTGCAGTACTTGGCAATGATCTCTGTTCACATTTTCTGCAATTTGTATAGTTGTTATCATATGAAAATGAAGACTTTCAAATGAAAGTAATTGTAACCTTGCATCCAGTTAATTGATGCTTGATGGGTATAGTATTCTCACCTCACCTGTATGTTCACACTTGTCTTGCAGAAGCACTGCCTAGTGGGAGTTATGAGAAAGCACGGCTTCGATTCGCTCATGCAGAAACTGTAGTTCCATTCTCATGTCTGCTTGGTCTCTTTCTTCAAGGATCTGGTGAGGATAATTTCAGGATTTCCTTGTCATGCTCCTTATCCTTTCTGCTAGGGGGTATTTTACTTCTTATTTATCTATTACCGAAGATCTTACATTCTTACTTGGTGCTGCTCTTTGAATGTTCTACAGAATTTAATCTTATACTGAAGGAAAAACCATTGGAACTCCCTCCAAAGCCTCCCAAGAGGCGAGCTTGGAGGGGCAGTGCTGTGGCTCCATTTGCTGGGAACAACATGCTTGTACTTTATAGCTGTCCAGCCAGAAAATCAAGCAAGTATTTTGTTCAAGTACTGCATAATGAGCATCCAGTACCTTTACCTGTAAGTTTCAGCTGGCTATAGAAACTAGAAATATTATACATTGACATGCAAAAATTGTAGGACATAAGCCAAATGAAGACATGTGTTCAAAGGATAGAATGATTCTTTTTTCCCTCTTTCTGTCCTTTGAGAGAGGAGTTAAAAAGAATGCAATCGTCATGAATGTCATTCTTCTTTAACAAGAGGCTTCCAAGCTATACATGCACTATGAACATCAATAAACTTAATTAAGTGCAGCAATGCCAATAGAAACTCAATCAGTCAATTGCAGCAATAATTTTTGGCAAAGTAGACATGTATACTCTTTAGTCTTTTCCTGTTACCTTCTCTTGCTGCTCAAAACTTCTTGGCCTCCTGATTGTTTGGTTCTTGAGCATTGTAGCCTCCCCTTGTACAAATTTTTATCTTGGTTCCAGAGGACTGGAGTTTTGTCATTATTGATGTCCTGATATACTACTGATCTGTTGAACAGGGCTGTGACAACTCTGACTTTTGTCCGTTCGAAGTTTTTAAGGTGACTACTACTTCAATATTGATGCTATTGTCAGTTTGATATTTCACATGTCAGTTACTAGATTGTTTTTCTATCTTTCAGGAAAGGATACTTGAGCCTCATATGAAACATGATTATAATGCTATATGCACAGTGAAGGAAGAAGCAGCACCGGTGGCTGCACCCAGTAAGTTATCATCGCTGTTTGGTTGGCTGTTTCCTTGGCATAGTGAAGGAAAGGAGTCTGACAATGTTGATCTATAGTGGGCCCCATCCATAAAAATTGGGTATTGCCTATTATTTCATTCGATTTGATACTCCATTCTGAGCTACTCACCACTTGATTTTCAGCCACTGAATCCATGTAGCAGAGTTCTTTTTTGGTTGATCATTCTGCTTGTCTGCAACTCAGCATTGTATATGCGAGCTTGGATACGGAAACCTTCACTATGCTGCTGACTGAGAGAAAAGATTGAACGTCTTAACATCATGTAGGTGAAGTTTTTTTTGTCTTTCTCACTCGTGAAGTGATTTACCTGGTCAAACGGTGGAATGACTTCTTTTTTACATTTTATTCTCCTAGAATTAGATGTATTTATCTTATAAAAGTACTATCTTTTGGTTTCAGTAAATATTAATCCTATACCCAAGAATTTCACTTTTAGTTACTGTAATCGGAGTTTTCTCTTCATTCCATATTTCCATTCACTGCATTATAACATAACAGCGAATCTGGCGATTATAAACCCGAAATGCAGTACACATCGGAGCCGTGTGGTATCAGAAGCAGAAGTTCGGAAGCAATCAATGTGTGGCTTGGTCCATACGTGATTATACTCCTTCCCTTGAATTAAGACGGATTACTGGAAAAAATGTTACGTAATGATTTACGGCCTTTAGGATCGTTTACACAAATTACTCAGATTAATCATCCATTTTTTGAAGGGCTGATTAATAGTACCATTATAAAGACATTATTTGCGTTACTCTTTGCAAGAATCTTTTGTATTGCGTAAACGATACATGGTGTGACATGGATATTAAGATAAATCCCAACATCCTTCCAAGTATCGATTTTCGTTGAACCATGTTCAATGTATATAATATACCAATGACTTGGCTACCTTTCCGTTTTCACAAATTTTAGTGTCTTAAGATTCTAGAGGATATCCTATAATTTGATCATAAATTTATACTTCCTTTTAGTTTGGTAAGTGTCCTAAATGGAGGTAATAGTAATCTTTTTAGTGTAAATTTGTACAAGATATTTCCAAGTTAATATCGTGGTAATGAAACTGATGTCAAAACATCGGTTTTCCTCCATAAATTGTCATTCCCATATCTTGCACAGAAGTGGTATTGGATGGTAATGAAATTTTAGGAAGAAAAAAGGTGTTTTGGCATTCTACATGACCATTTTAACGCTTCATAAATTTATACTAAAAACCATTACCATTACTACAATTTCTACATTAACCAAACGCCGTAGTGCATTCCAAATTGTGTACTTTGCTTTTAGATCATGTAGCAATAATCCATGGGGACAAAAAGGCTTTTTGCTTTTTTTCCGCCCCTGAACCTTTCCCTACATCAATTGGGAACATATGGTCCCAAACTCATAACTCCCAAATGCCATTGTAAGACTTTTGATGTTAATAGTACGTATTAAAACTATACAAAACTTTAAAATGTTGAAGGATGGGTCCATTAGCTTATGTCCTTTCTTTTCGTATGTGAAGTTTCAAATTTCAGATCATCTTTTCTTTCTTTTTGCAAAATTCACGGAGATATATGATTAGTTTTGCTATCATACATTCAGTTACGAATTATTTCATGATTAAACTGATCCGGTAAACAGGAAAAAATGATTTAGAAGGTATCTTAAAATGATATAAGGAGGGAAAGAAAAAGCCCTGTATGAAATAAAGTGACTCAGCTTCTTGAATAGTAAGTTTGAAAAGAGGAACATCCCCATGTACTATATAGTGATTTTTCATGTTCTCTTCTGATTAGATAACTTGTGGAGCCTGAGAGTACGAAATGTCCCTTGTTGGCTTGTTCCAAGAGTATCAAATGACTTCGGTAGTCCCTACTCCCTACATGATGGTAATAATGTAATAGGCTTTTCAAGAACGTTAATGAACCACACAATGTTTCAAAGTTACAAATACTTCGGGAAAAAAGAAAAAGAAAAAGAAAAATCATCTCTTGGTTTAAAGTCCCCCTTCTTTTTCTTCTTTCCGACTATCAACATTGGAATTGTCCAACACGATATATTGGAAAACAATCAATGTGAACATGTTAAGGATAAAATAATAAGGTGACCGGATGAAAACTCACAGAAGCTCTACAATGGTTAGGGCAAGATTTGCGATTTTGCAGAATGTATTTATTATGCGAAATTAATTTCCACGATGAGGAGGTTTAAACTGCTTCCACAATGCAGAAATTCAACAGTATACACAGAAGTTATATTCAATAGTAAGTAGTATATATATATATATATATGGTTCTGTATTTACTTCCATCTGATCACCAGAAAGAATCATCTGTGCAATCAGTTTAACATCAATCATCGGAGAAACAAAATTTAATTTGTGACCAGCAGTCACCTACATGGGATTACAGTAAATAAGATTATAGCACATTCAGGGAAAAAAAGGTGTTAACCAGAAGATCTCAACAACTCAATTTTAGCTTCCATTACGGCTGCCACCTCTGGTAGAATGTGTGATTTACAGATAGGGGTTCTGCCGGTTCGAAAGAGTGATACTCAATGCTCTTCGTATACTCGATTTAAGAGTCTGAGCAGCTTGTGCATGTGCCTCTCAGGTAGTGTGGAATTTCCTCTTCGAATAAACTTAACAGCGATTTCCGATCATGAATAGCTCGTTAGCAGGCAATCATCCCAGTCAAAGATATATTTCTGTACGCATGTGAACAATCAGAGAATGATCTATCCAGAAGATGATAGATATATGATAGATGAACTGAAATGTAATGAATATTTTCATTTCTGTGCCCATTAAATAAACTGTGCCAACCACAGAAAAGGGGAATTCTGTAGATCTTCCTGTGTTCACTTTTTGGGAACCAAGACTTTCATTTGAGGTGTGAAGAAAAAGGAGGGTGAGACTATTGCATAATCAATCTCTATCTAGGTCAAGACACCTTGAAAAAGTTCTCAAAAACATAAACCCTTCCTTGAAAGACTTTATATCTATGTTGGTCAGACTCGGGTATGTGCCCGAGGCTCGGCTATAATGTGGAAAATCTCTGTGATCTTGGCCCAAAATGAAGTGTAAAAGTGCCCATACCTAGTGTTGAGAATCCGAACACGGGTATTTGAGGTAAAATGAAGAGTCCATGTAACATAAGTGTTATGCCAATGTTACCCGGACATCTTTTAGATCTATAAATTTTCTAGATCACTCAAAATTTTGCCACTGCATAATGTCTAGAAATTGGTCTGATTATAATATATCAAAGGCACAACTGCAAAGAAGGGGTCTCTCTCACCCTAATATGAGCAAGACATTATATTTTGAGAACACTCAACAAATCAAAGTACATAAAAATAAATTAATATGAATAAGATGTATAGAGTAGTTTGCAGGAAACAAAACACATGAACGAACAACAAGGTGGTATAGATCTATCATCTACTTTTTTTTTTTGATGCAGATAGATCTATCATCTATGTACTTGCGTAGAGTTGTTTTATCGATAATTTCAACAATTTACAGGGAAGCTGCAAGAGAGAAAATAAACTACGAGGGATATAGGGCATGCTGGCATGGAGGCTAACTGACTCCGATCTTGTAGTGTATAGCAGACTTACTATATCGCAAAAAAAAAATCATACCAGGATTTACGAAGACCTAAACCTTCACCACCCCATCAGCCACAGAAGACATCAGATCCTCTCGGGATGCTGACCGTCTACTTTGAAGACGCATCTGACTTCTATGAGGGCTCCACATTGCACCCATGCCATTGTTGTCAAATTGCATTTGTCCTAAGCTACCCGATGAAGGACTGTGTGAAACACCACTTACTGCTGAATCAGTAAGCTGAATGTTGCTTCCAGTTCCACCGAACCATTGTCCAATGCCAAATGACCTTTCTTGATCACCCACAGCTGTTGGGCTCAGTGGCATTTTCACTCTAGTATCCCCTGGAAAACCCCAGAGTTTTCTCGTCATTTGTGAGACAAAAGTCAACTATAATGAGCTAAACATTAAAATCTACTGACTAAAAGATGCATGCAAGCAAACAGATCATATCCTTCTTGTCTGCCATTCTATAGCAGTATATACCGCAACTTTTATCTATTTATTCAGTGCATGTTTGCATTACTAGTTAACAATTGACTTCATCGAACAAGCGCTTATCTCTAAGGTAATAGCAAGTCTACAGGCAGAAAAGAGGCTTTCTTCACTACCATCAACATCTGAAAATACTATACATTGCTATTCAAGTGCAAATGTAGGAGCAGACAAAAGGTGCAGCAATTGATATCACTCCAGTATTGCAAACTCAACTCAAGTGCCCAAATATTAATTTTTAGGCTGACATCTGCCAAAAAAAACCTCCCATTTGACATGCTGCAGTCAACCAGAACCAAGTCCATCAAACGCTTACTCTCTCTATTTCTCAATAAGCTTCACACTTACTGATAATGAACGTTTCAAATTGACCTTGGCACTTGCGTCTTTACCTTATCTCCAGACATGCTTTCCCTCCCCCCTCTCTCTCTCTCTCTCTCTCTCTCTCTCTCTCTCTATATATATATATATATATATATATATATATATATATATATATATATATATATATCTCCCCATCATGAGGCCACCTTTTCTTTATATTTTCACTCAACTTTCTTGTTTTTTGTGCCAAGAAAAATATTAGCCTTATTATGAAACAGAGGGAGTAAAAAAAAGGTCTATGAACATACAAGAAGATATCCTTGAAGATCAGAGCAGATCTTCAATGATCCATTCTACCTTCTTGTCCACAATATGACTTTATGGATAACAGATAGTTCTGATTTACAACATAATAATAGGAGGGGGGGTCAAGACCTTACCGGAAGTTATAGCACTCCAACGCTGGAACCGGAAAGGGGATGCAATATTGAGAACAGTTGCTGGAGCACTATTATGCCTAAAGATAGGAAGATGTGTTCTGCGGAAAAATCTAGGAAGCCAATTACCAGCACATGATAATGCACAGATCAACACAAATGATGATATCAACAGAACAGCAAAAAGGATTACAGGATCTATCTTCATCTCAAATAACTGAAGTGAATGAAGCTCTGTTCTAGTTGCAAATGCCTTCCCAGCTTCAACAAGGGCAACCCCTTGTGTCCAAGTGGTACCACCAGAACCAATCATGATCTGACCATCAGTTATGTGCAAGCCTTCCCGCAACAATGAAACTGTATAGGGTGCCCTAAAGCAGTACTGTTCAATGAATGGCTGTGGAGGAACGCTTTTATACGCAACTTCCCAAGTTTGATCGCAATACTGATGCCCCTTCTCTAATACGTCATCCAGGGTTGCTTCTGAACTCAGGTTGAAAAAACGATAGACAACAAAGAAACCAGACATTGCAAAAAACTGACCACGAGGATGGGGAAGGTCTTCCGAAAAGAGCACATGGTTGCACATCACAATCAATTCCAGGGCTAAGGTCTGACCATTCTGACAAATTAACAGCGACCTTTGCAACTGCACTGCACTCTGACCAATTTGGGGCTCCAATAAGCCAAACAGGGACTCCAGGTTTGCCTCCTTTGCCAAGGTCTTTCTCTCCGTAACGAGGGCTCCCAGCCTCTTGGTTCAGGGATGCACATTGTGAGCAGAAGTATTCACTTTTATATCCAGAATGTAAGCAAGGATGCCTAATTTCTACATTTCCATGAGCTAAATCTTCCTTGGTCACTTTTGGCATCCCTCTGAGAAGATGAACAACAGATTTGTCAAAGGCATCATTTAATCCATAACCGGATAGAGAATAGGCACTGAGATGATGGTTTACTGGTCCAATGCTCAGGTTTAAGTTAGTTTTGTTCTGAACAGGTTCCTTGCTCTCAAATGTAACTTGCAGCGATGAACCACCCAAATCGAGAGCACCAAACGTAGGCTTCTTTGGCATGGCCCCTAAGACACTTGTTTCATAATTTAAAGCAATCCAACCATAATAAGCTTCCTCCATGCCACTGATAATCTTGATCCATTCCCGTTGACATGAGAAATGGGAGCTTTTTAGAATAGACCAAGCATGATTAAGAATCCAATCAGAGTCTGGTTTTTGTAGCCTACTGAACACCAGCGGTAGCATAAAGGAAAAGAGAAGTACTCTTATGAGAGTTCTTTGGAATCTGCTTCTCTGCCCACCGCAAAAGTGGTTTTATTGCACCCTTCAAACCGGTAGAGTTGCGTACCAATTTATCAAGCCCAGGCTCAGTCTCCATACGATTATAAGCACGCCCACTCTGTCCCTTTGGCTTTCTGTATCCCCCAGAATATGATGTCAAAACGATAGGAAGATTACTATTTTTCTTGTGAGCGACAGATGCTTCATATATGTATACACGAGTCCCGGTACTCCCACAATCAAGCACGACATAAAACTTGGACGGTCCACCGGACCACAAAGAATAAAGAAATTGACCCAGTATAAACACAAGAAAGCCAAAGAAAAGCAGGCAGAGGAGGCTCGTCAATATTCTAATCCATTTCTTACGTGTAAATGGATTTGCTTGGGGTACTTTATCCTTTGAAAAACTAGGGCTGGAAATATCTCTACGGAATGCATGAGGAGGCTTTCCATTGATGATATCAGTCCCACCATTTGAATCACCACCTTCAGGATCTAATCGACGATATTGAGAAAAATCTTGTAATGACGAAGATAGCCTCATGTTCATCTGCCCGGGACTGCTAAAACTAAATCCATGGCCAGAACCTTTTGGAGGTGATAATCCAGCTTGCATGTATGGGATGGAGGACGAGTGCCGCATGGACGGACGATTTGTTGCAGATGAGATGAATTCTGTGATTTTGCTAAAGACCATTGTTTGCTTAAAATCCAGGAACACTCATCTCTGTTCAGCTATAAGTTGGACCACTTTTTCAGACCAAAAAAATCAGCATTCAGAAATTCTGTAAACAAGATGAAAACAAAAGCACATGTCAGAAATGTAACTCCACCTTCTAACATATCTATTCTAGATCTCAACTCCTGATAATTCCTTTTCTCTATAGGCATATTAAGCAGAACAATTGAAGTGAACAAGAAATCTTAAGAGCTAGCAAAAACAGTACATATCTAATTGCTCTTTGTGGACATAGACAAATGAGAAGAAAGGTAATTTAACATATAGACAAACACATGAACTCACCAACTTCGTTATATCAGCACATAGGGTAAAAATTCACTTGTGTTTGAGAGATTTCAAAGCTTACATTTTCAAATAAAATAGTTAGAATTCTCTAAGGAGTTCGTGTAGAACTCCAGTGCAGTTAACAATATAGGCTCAATAAATTACCAACCATGCTAGACCCAATAACAGATGTGCCAGAGGCCACTGGTTTAGGTTAAGTAATTGCCTAATTGATAGATCAGAATTTGAGGCATCCCAAGATTCTTAATCACAATCTCTTGTCGCTCTACAATTATTCAAATAAGCCCCAACAAATGACACATTCGTAGATATAATGATAGTTGGACTATAAAACTATTGAAAACAAATTCATACCTTGCTGATTCTAAAACATGCTAATGACTCTATTAAGGTCCACAAGATTGTACACGGATTCTTTCCACGATTTGCTTATAAGAGGAAACCAAGCTAAAAACAGGCTAATACACCCATCTCCGACATTTATCCCCAACAACAACCCGTATTACTACCACTATCGACGGATTTTGGGTGGCAAAGATGTATGCATTCTAATCCTCAATCATTGTTATCCCTACTAACACTGATACACTGATTCAGCAAATACTAGTAGTGAAGCTGTTTCCAACACACTCATATTCAAAGCATTTTTTTAAAGGGGATAGTTTAAAGAGGGAAAAATTAATACAAAGTTGACCCCCATTTCCCAAATTCTCCAATGACCCGACTTTTTTATCCCTTCACAGAAATTAAGTCACAAATTTCAGGAAACTCCCAATCACATGTCACATTTACGATATAATAACCCTTATTTTCCTCCCTCTACTACAAAAAAGGTCTTATAACTTTTGATTTTCAAAGTGGGCATCTCAAATTGTTTTCTCTCCATTTCTAATTTTTCAGGTCAATAAATACACATAACAATCATATTAACATCAACTGATGAACAAATGAAATACCCACAACACAAGTTACAAAATTTCACACAATAATTCCAAAAAAATCAAACTAAGCATACATTAAAGTACTACAATAATCCCAAATCTAAAATCTTTTTTTGCAATGTAAATCAAAACTAACCTCCAGAAACCGCTGATTTTGCATAAACTGTGAACAGATCATAGAGTAGTATTGAATCTTCTTCCTGAGAGTCAGGATTTTGGGTTTTAAAATGCAAAAAATGTGAAAGAAACAGAAATCAGAGAGAGAAAACAGTTGGGTGGGAAAAAATAGTGAAGTGAATGAAAATGGGCAGCGCATATAGAGTGAAACTTCTTCTTCTTCTTCTTTCTCTCTCCTCTTTCTGCTGGTGTGATCTGATCTCCGGGTTTCAGGAAGATCCAACGGAAGCAACCCCCCAGCAAAAAATTTCCCTTTATTTATTTTTTAAAAAAGACTATTTTTTTTTGGATTTTTTTTGGGGAAATGGTGCTTTATGTAGTAATTTTGAGTGGGAATTTTGTGCGGAAAAAGGCAGGACAAAGAGGAAGAGGTGTGGTAGTATATGAACGTGTGAGATTGAAGTCAAAATTATGAAAATTGGAATTTCTAGATTTTTTACTTTTGCCCTTAAATGGTGGATTTAAGATTGCTATATTGATAATCAAAAAGTAAGTAGTATAAATTAACATGTGATTGTACTATTTTACTTTTGATAAAGTATTTTTTGTTTTTGTCTTTTCACTTCAAAAAAAAAAAAAAATATTTTTTGCTCTTTCTTTGGAAAACGATCTATCAGATACTTTGGTGTACTTATATTTAAAATCTTTTTTTGTGTGTAATAAGGGTTATGAGCAAAATAGTAGATTGTGTTGTATAGTTAAAACTAGATCATACTCGATTTCCTTCCTTTTGAAAAGAAAAAAAAAAATCATACTCGATTTTTAAATTTATTGATGGAAAAAGGTTTAACTCTTAAACAAATTATTTGAAAAATGGCCCACTAATTAGAAAGAATTTGAAAAATGGCCCACTACAGTGTAGATCTAGGGTTGTGTTATATATTGGCTTCTTCAATCTTTCAAACACAGTCAGCTTTAAACTTAATCTATGATGGAGCAATGTTGTAGTATTAAGCGACTAACTCAATTTAATTATATAACTCTACAAGATGTAGAGCTAATTGTGAGATTTAGTTTGATCAATTATCATATTTTTACATTTATTTAATTTTTAACGATTTTGATAGATGCAACTCTATATACTAACTATAAGTATTAAAAATATCTCCTAATGGTCAGTATTAATTTATATGAACTTAATTTAAATAAAAGATTTGGAGAAAAATAAACATATTAAATAGAATATTGGAGTAACTCATAAGTACAAATTTACTATAATGCCTCGCACTCACTCAGATTATTAGACCATTGAGGTCAAGTGATTTATTACATTCCTCCATAATGCAGACTAGGCTTAAATTAGGGATTAATTATTCTTCCAGCAACCAGAAAATAAAAAATTACTAACCCCGTCAAACACTCAAATGTTATGATGACTAAGTCAATTATTATGAACTTGGGTTAACATTGCAAAATTCCTAAAATATGAAAAAGTTATAATCCATCTCATATCATTATGCACAAACAAAGCACAATATGCAATTGGTCAGTCTCTTTGTTTTCTTCACATCACTTAAACAGTTGGGAATATCACAATATAATTATACTTAAGCCATGACTAAGAATAAAAAATGACTCAATAGTCAATACTATACTATATGGCATGATCACTTGATCAGTTATGGTTTACCGATTATTGGTATGTTAGGTAGAAGGAAGGATCAAAGTTATGGGGAAAGTTGTTGTCATGAGGCATCATTCACTAATCACTACTGTGTGTTTGAATTGAATGAGTAAAAGTTGATGATTAAGTGATAAAACCATTAAGATATTTCTCACAAGCACCAAATTTGAAGCTTATACGTCTCCCTCAATTACAATTTCATGTACTCTTGACTCGTCATATTTTCCCCTCTAATACTATCAACATTCAAGCAGCAATAAATGATTACGTTTTTATTGGTGCCAATTTCAGCTACATTGATTTCAAGCAAGCTTCTTTAGTGGATCATGGGCCCATTAAGGTATATATCCACTTCACCCAAACAAGAAAAGAGGAGGCAAAAATGGTTCCACTTCACAAACAGAAGTTGACTTGGAAATGGAAATATGAAATATCCCAGGTGTTCTTTCTCATCTTGTAGTTTTGTACCCAATCATCCAACTAGAGATGACAATCCAACGGACTGATGTGGATATTCATATTAGGTAATTAATGAGATATACTCGATTTTTCTAATTGATATATTATATAGTTACAAACCAAATTCTAATTTTTAATGTAACGGTTTAAATATCGGTATTGATTAACTATTTTAGATATACTCGTTTCACATCATCAATCGATATATTATTGCATATAAAATTTCGTATAAATGTAAATAGTTGAAAGTATACGAAAACATAAATCTAGGGATGAATATTGAGACTGAAAACACTCTATGATTTACTCCCGTCGTCCATCAATAGACTTCTCATTTCTCCTTTTTCAAGTTTCGCTAACGCATATCCGTAATTTATATGAGATTTAATCAAACAAAACCTCATACTGATGCTTTTTTATCTATTCGAAAAAAAAATTAAAAGATTTTCCTCACTTATAAAAAATTGAAAATTAAAATGGAAAGTTTGAGAGGCCGAAGGAGTATATTCGCCCTTCTTTCTTTGGAAAACACTCTATGATTTACTCGTCCCGTCCATCAATAGACTTCTCATTTCTCCTTTTCGTTGCCAATGCATATTTGTACCACTAATATTTTTAAGTACATATTAATAAAAATTATAAAAGGTTGATTTCGTAATTTATATAAGTGAGATTTAATCAAACAAAACCTCATATGACTATGTTTTTTCTTATCTATTGGAAAAAAAAAATTAAAAAGATTTTCCTCACTTATAAATAATGAAAATTAGAAATGGAAAGCCTATTGAGAAATGGAGTAATGGAGATATTCCCGACTTTCCGGTTGCAAAAGATATTGAAAGAGCTCACAAAAAACAAGTAAATGCGTCTGCCGGGAGTCGAACCCGGGTCTATTGCTTGGAAGGCAATTATCCTAACCGTTGGACTACAAACGCTTGGTTATGATATTGGGAAGAGAACCTTAATAATAATCTAGTAATACGTACCCCCAAGAAACTATGCTCTTTTTCCTACCAAAAAAGAAGAGAAAAGAAACCGTGCTCTATTTGAAATGCTATATGCCTATGTTACTAGTTTGACAAGATCACAAACATTCAACCAATATTTAATAAGACTGCTAATTATATTTTTAATGCAATTTTTTATCAAAGTTTGATGTATTGAGGAGGAAATTTTTGAAAAGAAAACCTGATGGCATATTGAGTGGCAATTATTCCTCAATTCATGTATAGCCTTAAACTATATATATTTTATTGATAATGGACATATATTTATTCTCTTTTTTCTAATGGTAATTAGGAGAAATGTCTTACCGAAATGCAAGACTTTTTACTACCGTTTGGTAGTTGGTTATAAAGTGATATTTAATGATGGCGAATTTGTGAAGTAATATCATGTCCATTCTCTACAGTAATGCTAATTTATCCTCAAAGTGTCTACTTTTCTTCAATTTTCATTCCATCCAATACCACCTTGTAGAGTGAGAATGAGTGGTAATAGAAATTGCTTCCCTTGGAGACAAAAATACAAGTTTATGGGTGAGATTGTTGCCCATATAGAAAAAATGCCTCCCCATAGAGATTTTAAGGATGCTTCCCTAATAACATTACACTTAAAATTCATTCCCATTACCGCAATTTATTAACGACTACCAAACAGACCGTTAGGGTGGGGGAAGGGTTAAGGGAATCTCCACCCTTAGGCTCCGTTTGGTAGGGCTTAAAATATTTTCCTGAAAAACTATTTTCCTCTATTTCTAATTTTACATTGTTTGGTTTGCAAAGGAGTGTAGTACCATTTTCCCTAGGAGTAAAATTGCTCTCCCAATGATGTAAAATCATTTTCCCTTTAAAATGAAAGGAAAACTGTTTTCCTTCCTTTTCCTTATCTCTCTTGTACACTCCTCTCACTACCTCCTTACTTTCACTTTCATTTTCCTTTCTTTTCATCATTTTTCTTACATGGAACCAAACAACGGAAAACTAATTTTGGAATTGTGTTTTCCATTGTATATTGTTTTCTATGAAAATTATTTTACACTGAAAATGTTTTACACCCAACCAAACGGAGCCTTAAAGTGAGACACAAACTCACAAAGTTTACCACTAGTGCAAGCTTTACTTGGTATAGTAGTATATGTATATTCTCTTCTAGTTGTTGGATTTGTGGAGACTTAGAGCATGTTTGGTTCAACGCATGAAACGGAAAGGGAATGGAATCAAATAGAGGAGTGATATGCTAACAAAACTTGTTATCTTTATTGGATGTTTGGTTCAAACTTTGGACTGAAAAGAAAAAGGACGCCATTACCACCAAAGCACTACCAACAAATGGATTTGTTACTTGAGGAGAAAGGGAATAAGGTAACAAACCAGGGAAGGAGAGTTTAATTTGAACCAAACAAGAAAAAAAGAAATATGTATTTGATTCCGTTTCTTAGAGCTCAAAAATGTTGAACCAAACATGTTCCTAATGTAGTTCAGATATGTTCCTTTTGAGATTATGCTTTTAAAGCTTCATCCATTAAATAATCCATTTACATGAGATGAGATATTTAAATCCAACTCAATAACTACAACAACATATCAATGTTCTTATATAATTGACCTACCCAGTAAATACATGTAGCTATCTTCACACTTTTGCGTTGAAATGCTCGCTATATTTCTCTAATGGTTCTTTTATTTTTGAATTTTATTCTATTCACACTTTAATTTGACCATATATACTTTAATCAATGGAAAACAAATTATTCTATGAAATGTTGTTAAATATTTCTCAAAGTATTTTAAGGATTTATTGTTCTTTATTAATAGCTAATCAAAGATATAAATAGTCGTAATCGTACTCGATCTCAAAAATATAAAAATCAAACTGGATAAGCTAATGACCCAAGGATCCAACGGAAGCGTTTATACTACCTTTTTAATTCCTTGTAATTTGGTTTTACTTTCTCTCCTAAGTGTTGTAAGGGCCACTAATGACCCAAGTAGTAATTAGTATGTAAACTCTCTTTATTTATACAGATTTTTCAATGTCAACAAAAATGGATAAGCTATTTACAAATGGACGAAATATGTATCTAAGCCTCTAATAAATTTCTAAGTTCTAACAAACAAAACTGAAATTTCCAATGGGCTTTATTGCAACATTACTAAAGACTGTCCCCAAACTATAAGACACGTACTTGAGTACAGCCCAACCCATAAGACCATAATGGATAATGTAACCGCACTATTGGGTTTGGGCACCTGCCATTTTTGGATTTGGGCGAAAGTATACAAAACATTTCCATCCATGAACGTCTTATTCAAAAATATAGAGAAATAAAAGCAATAAATATGTAGAAGATAATTGTTTGGTTAAAATAATATTAAGAGATAAAAGATTTTAGAAATATATATCCATCAAAGAGGTATTTTAAAATACCTCATTTTTCTTAAATTTTAGAAATATACTGTAGTACGTAATCTAACTATGTTTATTGTAAACAATATGTTCAATATTACAGATATCACAAATACCAAGCTGACGAGGTGGAATTTCCTAAACATATATCAAGATATGTTTTACCATAAATAATGCTAATAAAGTGTTTCTTTTTGTAACAAATTTATAATAATGATGAATGGTCTAACTAAGTGTTTGGTTTATAGCATAATCATAAGGCATTTATATATTTTCCATAAAATTTCAGCCTTTTTTACTTGCATATTTTTCGTACTTGGATTGAAGAAGTTATTACAGTGATGTTCTCATCTCATATGAGAGCCGTTGAACACTTGAACCGGTTTACACTTTTGAAGATTTATGAATGAATGAGTTAAACATCCATACGACCCTAATGCATTTAGTTGAAGTTTTCTAGGCAAATGATGCATGATAAAACTTGTAATAGGTAAATATTCTTGATTTTTACACAAAACAACTATCCTGGAATTAGAAGTGACTTAGGTTTTATGGACACTTTATATGCATAGCATGTCCAATGTTCGACCCTTATTGGACACATCACTCATCAAACATTCCAAATTAAACGATATGCCCTAGACAGTTAGATTTTTTATATTAGTGGATACTACTCCCTCCGTTTCTTTTTAATATACACACTTTTCTTTTTGGCTCGTTTCTTTTTAAGCTACACACTGTTGTTTTTTTATTCTTGGTAAAATGTTCCATCTACTTTTTCCTTTCTTTCCTCCCCTGTCATCCCTTTTTTTTAATATTTCAACCCACTTTTTAGTTTATCTCTCTCACTTTTTGGGTTCTCACCCATCTTTTCGCTTTCTCATACTTTTGAACTTTCGTTGATTTTTCCCAGTGAAGTGACTAAACTAAAAAGAAATCGGGAGGGGGGTAATTAATAGGATACTTATGAGACACATCTTAATCTTCATACACATGTTGGAGTTTGGATATTTTGTGTAAGCGAAAGAAAACTGCATTTATGTGAACTTAGGGTTTGTTCAACATCATTGTTAGTTTTCAGTTTTACGAATAAAAAAAGCATATGATATCAGGAGTATAATAATCATACTTATATTAAACATGTCAATTTTCACAGTAGAAAACTACACTCAAGCAAAAAAAATTGCAAATGCGTCTGCCGGGAGTCGAACCCGGGTCTATTGCTTGGAAGGCAATTATCCTAACCGTTGGACTACAGACGCTTGGATGACAGTCGAATTCGACTTAAACATAATATCATATGTGAACCAAATGTGTAATCCGTGGGGTTGGGTCAATTGATTTTGGTGAATAATGAATATGTGAATGAAAAAGCCAAATAGGCAATATTTACTGCTTTCAAGTTTCAATGCTATTGTTAGTAAGAAAAAAAAATTATTCAACACCTGGACCTATAATTTACAAACAGTTAGTCCAAATTATACGCATCATTTGAAAAAAGAACCTCAAAATTTTTAAAATTTTATTAAAAGCATCAATGGATTTTTACTTACACTTCTTTAGTCTTTCAGACTAATTTTAGTCAGTTATATTCAGTATGTTAATCAGTTATATCTAGTATTTTCAGTGTGATTCTAATAACCTCCACTCAGAAGACAGATAAATAATTATGGAGAATCAAGTGGCGGGAACATAAAACTAGATTTTGATAAGACATGATATGTAAAAAGATTTGTTGTTTATATTATGAAACGACAACAAATTATCAAGCATAAACAAATTCCTAATCCGAAATACATTATAATGAAGGAGCCAAACATGACCAATAAAAAACATGCATTACATAACTACTAATGTAAAAATTACTTCTTTCGTTTTTATATCATTCTACCATTGCACTTTAGTTAATTTCTATTCCATTATATGGAATTTCACCCTTGTTAATGCACAACTTTAATTATTATTATCTCTAATGTTGAGAAATTTTATATAATGTGTAAGTACCATTTAAACATCAACGCCCGTCTAGCTCAGTTGGTAGAGCGCAAGGCTCTTAACCTTGTGGTCGTGGGTTCGAGCCCCACGGTGGGCGCAAACTTTTTTTTAACCTTTCGTTCTTAAATTAGTCTGAAATATATTTCCAACAGTATCTTGTGTCACAATTGTCAGTATGTCCGAGTGGTTAAGGAGACAGACTCGAAATCTGTTGGGCTTTGCCTGCGCAGGTTCGAATCCTGCTGCTGACGAATTTGTTTATCGAATATATTTTAGTGGCATTAAAAAATCCAGTATTTTAATTTTTAGCAAAAATAGAAAACTTTAAATTGTGTTTTAGATAGCAACTCCAAGTCTCCAACACTGTCTTATTTTGACAATTTGACTGTTGAACTGATGAGGTAGAGGTACACTACCGAACCTCCAATTGTTTTCTTAGCTTGTTTTTCAATCAGATGATTAACTTTAACTATTAATAACCTACCCTAAATAAATATGTAATCAATGTAGGGTGGAATACGTAATGCCCACACCTATACCCCAAAGCTATTTGTTTTGCTCATTCATCAACTTTTACTCATTTTGAGTTCTACAAATGAGAAATGAGCAAAGAATTACTCACGAGTTTATGATATATTCAATTGTATAATAAGAATTGCACAAAGTGTTTAAGTAACAACTGGTTTATGGCTTATGCCAACTTTTTTTAGGGTTATGGCTTTTAGGCTTCTATTGTGATGAAAAGCCAAATTAAAATGTTTTTCAATTGACTAAAAAGAGTTTTTCTACATTAGAAATAAAACTTAACTACTCAATTGAATATTTTTGTTTGGGTGGTAGCGGTGGTGACAATTTATTTAGCCTTCTTAGCAGATACTTAACAAAAACATGCATTGTGATGAAAAGCCATAAAAAGTTTTATTGGGTTTTCAAATATTTTTTGGGGGGTGGGTGGTGACAATTTGTTTAGCCTTTTTAGCAGTAGTTAACAAAACATGCATTTATAACGACTTAACCAAGGGTATGTTCTTTATCCTTTTTCTTTTTCAAATTTATTTCATTCAAAAATTAATATCAGAAATATGGAATCGAGCAAAAATGAATTTGATTTTCACTATAAAGTAAAATCATTATAAATATGACTAATTATAAGTATATTGTATCACATATCACTTGTTCCTTTTGAAACAACAAAACCAAAAATCATCACAATGAAACTGATGTCCAACTAATCTCAAACAAAAGCAGGCATTTTATGTTAATAATGAATTAAAATAGCTGATGCAAATTGCTAATATTACAAGCGTAATAAGTGTTCGGATTAGTTGGTAAACGCTTATTCTAACTTTATAGAGGTAAGCCCTCATAATTACAGAATTAATTGATTTTTTTCCTTTGCAGGAAAGAATTAACCAAAATTTAATAAACTCTAGATTATGGAATCTTTTTCTTTTCCAAAGGAAAAACAAAGCAAGTGAGGCACCCCATAAACCACCCCCCTAATTAACAAACCAAAACAAAAAATGTCAATTTTGCATATATAACTCCAAGCAGTCCATCCTCCTAATTTTTTATTTAGCTGAAAAGAAAGCGGTCAACTACTTCCTTAATCCTTAACCCCAAAGAAATCAAAACAAAAAAAAAGTAAAAGTCTTATATGGACCCAGTCCACACTAAATTAGTGTGACTGCTAATTCAGTCATGTGATTTATGAAAAAAAAGGTCACTATATAAAAAATATATATAAAAAATGAATAGAGATAGTATCTAAGGTTTGGTATGTGAAAAAAAAAAAGGTTATTATCGCACAAACCAAGATTTTATCGTGATAAACTAATGTAAGAAAGAAGTACTATATTAAAAAAACGATCATTTATGATAGAAAGTATCTGTATAAGTATAAACTTAAGATTTTTAAAAGATTACTATATATGGAAAAAGGGTGTTTGTGTTAAATAAGTAAGCTTTGATCCACATAATATTGGTATGGATCGCCACGCAAGACTAACTCAAAAAAACACTACTTCCTGAATTTCGATAAACAGAGCAAAGCAAGGACCACCACATGTCACAGACTTTTGCAGTTCGATCATTCATGATTCTATCATAGGACATTTAGTACTGTTAGTAGTAAATAATAGTAAATCTATAAACGAAAAAGAAAACAAAAAACTTTGCTACCATTTTCTCATAAAAATCTCTCTCATCTCAACTTCTGACACACCCCACGGCCCACGCTGATCGTAACTGAAATTTTTTCACCCAAAACCAACAACAAACAAACTTCCCCCTTCCACTTCCATTTTCTCTCTCCTCTGTTTTTCTCTCAACAACAACAACAATGGCGATTACATCAACCTTACAAACATTCCTCCATGAAAAGAAATACTCCTTCATCTTCATCCTCTCTCTCCTCTTCCTCTCTTTCACTCTTTTCCTCATCTCTAACTCTCAATCCTCTTTCTCTCTCTTCTCCTCCCTCACCTCCCTTCCTCAACCACCTCACCGCAACTCCGTCATTTCTCCAGAAATCGCCGTAACAAATTCATCTCCGATCGCCGCAGAAGCTCCGTCGCCGGAATTAGGTTTCCGATTACCTTCTCCGGCGAAATCGATCACCGTCGGCGTGATCGATTTCGATAAAGATCTCCTCAAATTGAATTGGGAGGTGTGTAAAGGAGGTGCAGCCGTGGATTATATACCTTGTTTGGATAATTTGAAGGCGATTAAATCGCTGAAATCGAGGAAGCATATGGAACATAGAGAACGGCATTGTCCAGAACCTAATTCTCGGTGTTTGGTGCCGTTGCCGAGAGGTTATAAGATTCCTATTTCGTGGCCTAAGAGTAGGGACATGGTGAGCTTGTTACTTGCTTATATTATTGGTAAGATTTTAGTTTATTTTAACTACTTTGATTGATCAACATAGGAAACGTACTATTTATGTTAGATGCATGGATTATTACAACTTACAAGATAAATTAAAGTAGATCCGTTTGATAATGATGAGAAATAGGATTATTAAAAAGTACACATAGATCATAGGAATAGGATAATGTGGTGTATGAAGTTATTAGTATATGATTTGTTTTAGTTATTTGAGGCAGTTGCTATAATTATATGATAGTTAATTGATCCCGAGTGTATGTTGATTAAAATAGTAGTACTTATGTAGCTCAGGATTTGCACTAGATTTGCTGAAATCTGGTCAAAGCGTGGTTATGATATCAGATATATTAATAATGTAAGCAATATGATTTGTTTTTTTTGCCTGATCATTTGTTACTTCTGTGTTTTAAGAAGTATAATATTAGTGTTGGGAATAGATTAGTTAAGATATGAAGTAGCTTGTCAAATACTTAAATGAAATATTGTAATCATGAAATAATGAAGAGGAGAATTAGTTTTCGTTTGTTTGTTCCTCACAAGAAGAACTAAAGAGGAAATGAAGAATGAAAATGAAGAGGAGATGACGGATGTGAGAAGAATGAGAGGAACCTAAGGAATAGGGGGGGAGAGAAAATATGGCATATCTTTGTTTAGAAAGGAAAACTTATTCCACCATTGAGAAAACTATTTTCTACCTTCAGGAAAGCTAATTATCACCAATTATTCTAGGAAAAAGTTTTCCTCCCAACTCAACACTCTCTTAATTAGTTATTTCGACTTACAAAACTTGTTTTAAAAAACTTGTTTTAAAGAAGGATGATTGAAAGGTTTGCAATGTCATAATCACATAGAGATTGATCACGACTTTTATGCGGGCATTTGTTTTATGTCATGATATTTTGATCAGTTGCAATTGTGACATTATTATTCTTGTGTGCTTTTCCATGTATGAGCTATGACTAGCTACCTTGAATAGAAATATTTTGTCTAACAATATGGAAGAACGGCTTAGAATTGAGATTTGAGAGTACAAGAAATTGAAATTATTTGAGCTGTTTTTCATTTTAACAGTCAATGAGCCAATTTTGTTCTTGCAAATATCCTGCATTTTGGTACCAGAATATACTATCTTATTAATGATGAGGCATTGATAAACTTGAATGCTTTGGGAAGTCGGGCGATAAATTTTGTACTCAGTTTCCTTGCCGCTGTTTTGTTCCCCCTTTTTCTTGTTCATGGGCTCTTTTACTTGCATTATAGGACATGTATATGATAATCGTCTAATAATCTTGCTCAACAAATCTGCTTTTGACACAGATCTGGTATGATAATGTCCCTCATCCTAAGTTAGTGGACTACAAGAAGGACCAGCATTGGGTTGTCAAGTCAGGTGATCATTTTATATTTCCTGGAGGTGGAACCCAATTTAAGGAAGGTGTTACAAACTATATCCAGTTTATTGAAAAGGTACACTTCTCAATTATGTTCTGGCATCTAGAAGCATTTTTACACGTGACAAGTGCATTTGGTGTCTGATTGATTGCTTTATGGTAGAGTAATTTTTATAAACGGAGTTCTGATTTTTGTTTATTGTAGAGATGCATCACTTCATATATTTGAGCAAGTCTTAAATTAGATCGGAGGACACTAATTTATTGTTTGACATCAAGAAGCTATCTCCTCCCTAGTCCCTCCTCCTGAAAACAAGAACGTAACATGTCATTGTCACCCCTGGAATACATTGTTTTTTTACCCTAGTCTCACCTTAAGTTATTGTAAGACAGTCTCGTACAAGATTTTGTGTGTAAATTTGTGCATTTAGTGTAGCATAAGACTGCAGAGTTTGATCAGTAATAGAGCCAACTTATAGAATGATACAACGAAATTTCCTCTTCTGTTTATTGACACTAGGACTACTACTTATGGCTCCATTTTTTTTATACTGACTCTTGTTTATATCTTTTCTAGGCTATACCCATTGTCAAATGGGGTCAAAACATTAGGGTTGTTCTGGATGTTGGTTGTGGTGTAGCCAGCTTTGGAGGACATTTGTTGGACAGAGATGTTCTCACAATGTCAATGGCTCCCAAGGATGAACATGAAGCTCAAATACAGTTTGCCCTAGAACGGGGTATACCTGCCTTTCTTTCAGTTATTGGAACTCAACAGCTAACATTTCCAGACAATGCCTATGATCTCATTCATTGTGCAAGGTGCAGGGTTCATTGGGATGCGGATGGTACTTCTTCACAACCACCTCACCTTATGGTTTAAGTTCTGTTATGTGTTTTATTATAGTATATTCTACAAAGTGATAATAACTAAGATTTTGACAAGCTAGATGGACGGCATAAGAGCCGGCCCTGTGCAGTAATTAACTATGACTATGAGACCTTACATTTGTGTAAACCTGCATTTTAGCGACTAGCGAGTCCTTTCCACTTTCTGTGTATTATATGGTCTTGCCATATAGTTTTGTGTCTGCCAATATGGAGTATTCCACAACACACTAGCAGAGTATTTAGTTCATCACTCAAAATCTAAAAGTATGATTGGAACTTGGGAGGGTATACATGTATAAGAACAACTAGGCCATGTTACTGGAGGCTGTTTGCATCAAGTGAGTCGAGAAGACAGAAAAAATATAAGTTTTTTTTTTGGGTGCTCAAGTATAGCTGTTGTTTTATATTTTACTTTATCTTTGTGTTTGATCCACTGATCCTCTATAATGTACTTACCAGATTCTTGTTTCTTCTTTCTTTCTTATTATACATTTACAATGTCTTCATCTAATTAGGCTGATTTCAAAGATTAAAGGATGGTTTATTTTCACTCATTAGTTCCTTTCTCATATAACCGATGAATCGTATTGAAAGTAGGGACCGTGAAAAGGAAACAGCATACCTAGAAGTTTTCTCTATAACTTGTTCCTTTGATCTGTTGGAAAACCGACAAATTTTATTAAGGCCCCTGTTTATATCTTCATCTCCAGTCTCCTGTTTTTCTGTCTGCTGTGGAAGCTTTTGCATTTGAGTTCTTATGATTTTGTTCCTGACGAGCATAGGCCAACTTTGAGCTGAATTGATAGAGATGAGAAGCAGAGTTTGTGGTTATGTCAGGTGGAATGAAAAAAACATTCGGTTATTTGGTTGAGCATTATATCACAGTTGCATTTGTCCGTCTTGTATGGTTCTTGAATAAAATTTCTGCTGTCTGCATGCTAGGCTTTTGTATGACGAAGTAATTACTATGCTTTGTTCAGCTGCACAATCAAGGACTCATAGCTTGCAAATCAACCTTATGTTTTAGATATTACATTAATACTCTATTGTTGCAGGCGGCAAACCCTTACTGGAGCTTAACAGGATTCTCAGGCCTGGAGGATTCTTCATCTGGTCTGCCACACCAGTCTATCGCAAGGATGCAAAGGATGTGACTGTATGGAACTGTATGTAAATATCCTAATCTGGAAGTTTATGGGAAGAAATGTTGAATATACCAGACCTGTGATATCTGTTGTATACTTTCTTGCAGCCATGGTAGCTTTAACGAAGTCAATGTGCTGGGAGGTAGTAGGTAAGACCATGTCATCAACAGGAATTGGACTTGTGGTGTATCAGAAGCCTGTCTCACCATCCTGCTACAGGGAGCGTGAAAAGAACAACATCCCAATGTGTGATATGGGGAGAAATATGTCCTGGTATTGCTTCTTGTGGGAATGTTTTAATCCCATTCAGTAACTTTTCATCAATGTGATATGTTCTTTTTCATCAACAGGTACTCACCTCTCCAAAAATGTCTTCCCCATCTTCCGCCTGAAGCCTCCAGTTGGCCTCCTCTTTGGCCCAACAGGCTCACCACAAAGCCTTTAAGCCTCCCTTCAGCTCCCCTTGTGGAACAAGCATTTCATAATGACACCCGTGATTGGCATGCTCTTGTGGCAAATGTTTATATTGGTGGCCTTGGAATAAATTGGCCAAGCGTGCGTAACGTGATGGACATGACTGCTGGTCATGGAGGGTGAGAATCTTTTACCAAGCAACTATACCTCCCCTCCCCCCCTTTTGGTCGAATAATGTTTGTCAAATCTTACAGCAGAACAGCATTGTCCTGGCCATCGGTTACTTTTTTTTTTTTTGCCTACTGTCAAGTTTCAAGTGTTGGATGCTTGATTGTTATCCTCAAATGCTTACACCACCTGATGAACTTTGCAGTTCAGGCAGACATAATCAGAATTGTTTTTATTTTCAAATAGAAGTAACGTTGCTTTCTTGCAGATTTGCTGCAGCACTTATTAATATGCCGCTGTGGGTGATGAATGTTATCCCAGTCCATGAGCCAGATACACTTCCTATAATATTTGACCGAGGGTTGATTGGAGTTTATCATGATTGGTGTGAATCTTTTAACACTTATCCGCGGACATACGATCTCCTGCACTCCACTTTCCTTTTCAGCAATCTTCCAAATAGGTAAAATTGCAAATTGCTTGTTACCTTCTTGTGTTCATTTGTTTCTAGAAACTTCTGTACTTTCTGATTGAAGGTGCTTCCCTGCAATCAAGTGAATCAGCTCAATTGTATGTTCTTTTTCCCTTTTTTTTTATTATTCAGGTGCAACATCATTGATGTGGCTGTGGAAATTGACCGCATCGTGAGGCCAGGTGGATGGATATTGTTCCAAGAAACCAAGGAGATGATCAACAGTATAGGAGCAATTTTTCATTCTCTTCAGTGGTCTCTGACTCTCCACAATGATCAATATCTCGTCGGCCATAAAAGTTTTTGGCGCCCACGTGGTGGTCGGGTGCAAAGATGAACTATAAAGAGGAAGTGCAACCTTATAATGTAGTATAATTTCTCAATGCATTACCATTTTTTTGATCCCACAGCATAATAGCATATGCATAAGTGTGTAGGGATGTTTTGGTATATTCTAAATACATTCCTTTTTAGAGGTACCTGCGATATTATTTATAAGAGAAAAAAGGAAATTTTGTCGGAAGGAAATTTAACTTGAAGGAATTTACCAGATAAATTACAGCCTGATTTCCACGTATCAACTTATGTTAGCAGATGCCTTGAACATAATATCTTCATTGAACTTATTGGCCTTGAATTTAATCAGTTAAGAACTTACAGTAGTTATGAATTAAACTTGGGCAAGCATATCTTAGCCTTAGGATGTAACTAATTCTCTTTGAAATAAGTGAAAATATGGTGAGAAGAATAGACTCACAAAGTTTAACGGTGCGTTTTCTTCACCTGAATTATCCTGAAATTATCTTAACTGAACGTAGTGGAACTTATTGAAGTTCATATTACAAGGTGGTAAAACTTTTTGAACTTATTAGACTTGAAACTTATATTTTTAAAGATGAAAAAATCACACCTCCTCTTAGTGTAACCCTGAACACGCACTGGCTAATCTACAAGAGAGAGTTAACACTATACTCAAAACTTTTTGTTTTCAATTGAGAGAAACGAAGAGGAGTAACGAGAAAAAAAATCCAGTCAGTCATATAAAGAGCATAGTTTGATCATAACACAAGAAAATGGGGAAAAAAAGCAGCGATGGCAACAGATGTCTCCACAATACTTCATCCCTCAAAAGTCAAAACCCCACAAATTCTCACCTATATCGAAACATGGGAAGAATGGCAACAAAATTCTGGAAAAAACAATAGCACACTACACACATGCATACAACAGAAAAACTTATATACAAAAGAGAAGAGCATAGCGCTGAGCACTGGCCACATGCGACATTATTGTTCTACCGGCAAAACCTTGGGATCTTCCATGGATATGCAAAATCATGAGTCCAAGACTCTGAGTTTAGTCTACCAGCTCAAATGAGACGAGCAAACAGATGTCTCATCTCTTAGAAGCTCTCCGCCAGCTGTTTGAGCGCTCCTCAAAAAGCAGCCAGATTGACCCTTGTAGCTCAAAGTTTGATGAGTTTTAGCTGTACCGGAAAGAACTGAATGATCCTTTAGCAGCATCGAACCCCCTGCCTCTTGAACGTTCTGAACTGTTGTTTCCGAATTACCACTTTTAGATTTCTCTTTCAATTCATGTGATATGTTTGTAATCATCAAGCTCGTATCCTCTTCCGGCCCAGGAGTCGTGGAAGTTCTAATTTTAAGTGGATACTCCCGTTTCAAGCTTCTCGAAGAGATCAATACACCCATATCTGATACCACCTTTACTTCTGTTTTCACCTTTACTTTTTGCTCAACAGTCTTATGTGTACCATATTGTTGAAACTCGATTTTATTCTTGAATTTCAATTCCTGAGCTACACTTGTGGTAAAATTGCCCAAACTACAATTAACCCATCCAGAAGTATGGCTCTTTCTCTCAATTTCAATCTCAAAAGATCCATCCAACTGCTTGAACTTCCACTCGCGCTCATCTTCATATTCAGTAGGCTCGATAACACCCATTCCTGCCTGAACCACAGAAGAATTCTTGTCCACCCAAACATGCAAATTAGCATCAACCAACCAATAACTAATAGCATCAGCCACCCCAAGCTCAATCTTATGACTTTTTCCATCCAAAAGGGATCCCAAATACGGGGTCAACTCAATATCATAAGAGGGCAAATCAAATGCTCCGATCGCAACAACAGGCTCCCACGACAACGGATTGATCCCTCCGGTAAAGATAACCGGAAACGGCACCACAAAACCCACCAAACCTCCATCAATCTTAACAAAAACCTCCCTAAATGCACCATTCCCTCGACTTGTAGTCAAATTATTCATTTCAATGTATGCACTCGGAGGATTCGAGTACCAAAACTCATCATCTCCATGATGTGAAACATACAATTCAAGCACAACTCTCTTAGCATTAATCGGAATCTCAATACTTCTCACAACTTTTTCAGATTCACTCTCAATCCGAAACCAATAATCTCGACTCCCATCATCCGCGATCGGAATCACTAAATCAGCCGGTTCTTCATAAACCCCAACCCCCAAATCCCCAAATCCCAACCCAGATCCTAACCCTAACCCTAACCCTAATTTCCGACTCTTAACATTCACAACCTCCGCATCTTTATAAAACAAAATCGAAACACTCACATTATAAATACCAGTAAATTCATCATTAACAATATTCTCAAGCATCATAGAAAAAGTAACATTACTCTGCTGTAAAAGAGACATATACCTCGTAATATCCTTCTCAACCTTCCAGAAAGTTCCATTCTCCGACGGCTCAGGAGTGCTAGTACGAAGAATCTCAACGCCGGAAATCCAAACTCCGGCGATCCGATCGTATTGTTCGCCGGAAATCTCGCCGGAAAACTGAAGAACAGCGTGAGACCACGGAGGAGGACAATCGAGAGGCGGAGAATAAGTGACATTGAAAGGAGGTTGAGAATACGTGTAGGCGAATGAGTGGTTGAAGAGAGAGAGAGTACATTCTGGTGGTGGGATTAGGAGTTTTGCAGTTGAAAGAGGAAGAGTGAGTTCAATGGATTCTTGAGGTTGAAGATGAAGAGATGATGATGGTGGTTTCAGAAAATGGTTTTCTGGTTGAGATATGGTGGTTGAAAGTGAGGTGAAGAAGATGATGATGAAAAAGAGTAGTGGAAATGCATTTTTAAATTTTTGAGTTTGAAAAGTTGTTTGGTTGTGTGGTGAAATGTGGAGGGAATTGTATAAATAAGGAGTGATGGTTGACCGGGAAATTTATACTTTTCATACCTCCAAAAAAAGAATTTGTCATCTTTGAAATATCCTAAAATGCATTACTTAATGTACAAGAAAAAAAAATTGAGTTGAAGTACTTGTGAATTTTACTCGAGATCGATTTGGTTAATTTCGACTAAAACTTTTGTTTGAGCGAGCTTGACAATCTAAGGGTAATGATGCAAGTCACGCAAAGCTACGTTGCGTTAAAAGCACCATGAGTACATCTCATATGCATCAATACAAATTTAATTTTTTTTTAAAAGATAACTATAAGGATCCCAAATGTTTAATGGTCAAAATAAAATTAAGACTTTTGATAAAGTAAGAAATGTTTTCGTTGGTGGCAACTCGTTATTCAAATTTTTTGGTGATGGTTTAAGAGCGTGATCGAGTTGACTTTGGGATTTTTAATTGGATAAACTCAAGCTCGACTTTTGATTTACTCCCTCTGTTTCTACATTGTTCATTTAATTCCCATGATTTTGAATACGTATTTGGACCAACAATATCTCTAATTACATATAGCTAAAAGTAATTAATTCTTTTGTATTAGTTAGAATTTAAATTCAAAGTTTTGTCTTAACCATACGAAATTTCCTACGAGGAAAAGGTGGTAGGCTCACCCGTATGCCACAGCGCACGTTCTGAGGTTAATCCTCATCCCAACAATATGTTGGGCATTTACTTAAATTGTTTAGCACTTATCTTGTCGGGTGGTGTCTCTGTAGTAAGCAAGAATGCTGGCCAGTATTCGGACCAAATTATCTTTCCTAATCAAAAATAAAAAAAAATATAAAGAAATTTCCTCTATGTGTAATTAATATCGAGTTGTGAAAAGTTACTTTAAAATGAAGATCAAACTTGAACCTAGCAAAACAAGTTAAATCACTTTTAACAAAGATAGTAATAGCAAGCTAGTTAGTTAAAAAAGATGCCAAGCTGGGAAATTTCATAATTTAATTTATCTAAACCATCTGTTAAAGGTAGGTGTCATCTTTGAAAGGGAAACTTACATGTACTTCTATGATGATTGTTTCATGGATGTTAACATGAATAATAATATAATCTTGTTTATTGACTAGTAACAATAGTAGACTAGACGATGGTTTCTGTTCGTGTGAAGTAGTTAATTTGCACGAAGTTTCTACGAAAAGTCGGAGCATGCCAGGATTAGTTAGTGCATTACCATGTCATTAGGCGGTGTTTGCTCATTAGTAGCAGCTATTAGCCTATTACCAACAGAAAATTCAAAATAGTACTTCTCTACTAATTTTTTCTATTTTCCCTTTCTTTTGACAGAATCCTATGTTCATTATGGAATTTGTGGTGAGAATATTTAATACTCATTTTCCTTATAAAATGCATGGGAAATTTAGTTGGTAAATCAAGAGGTGAGAAAGTGCCATAAATAATATGCTGGTGACCCTTATGTCGTGGGTTCAAAGATGCATGATGCATCAGGCCATTTCCAGCTGCCCATATGTAGACTTAAACAGTCTTGATTAACTTAGTTGGTCATCAATCAATAGGGCTGAGAAAATGTCTTCAAGTATAATATGAAATAAACTTCTTATCAATTATTATAATTGCTTTTACTTCATTCATGACTCATGATTGATGTTAGTTAGTAATATTGTTGATGAACTTAGCTACTATAAATAAAACTATTTTACTTCCATAATCTTTGTAGCAGATATTTAGTCTTGAGTTCACAAACACTCTCAAACGTGGAAGGATGTACATGGGAATACTTCCTCATTTATTGATAATTTTAACTATATTGTATCTTTTTACTAATTTAATGAAAATAAATAAATGTTATTGGATTAATTTTAATCTATATTTTCAATATATCAACTTTTATTATTATTACTAACTAGTTTTTAGGCCTAGGATGATGCCCGGGTTATTAATTTTTTCATGTTAAAAGAAAGTAGCATCCTAATGTCCGTAGTTACATTGGTTAGAACTTTATTGTATTAACTTGGGGTCACGTGGTCGAATCTCATACGGAGCGATGTTTCTAATTTTTTAATGTATGTTGATGACATACAACGAAACAACTAAAGGAATAGTGCCTCGTGGCGGGTAAACTTGCTTAAGAACGAAGTTAAAACGTTACAATTATTAGAAAAAAGAAGAGGATATATGTCAATCAATATTATGTTACAAAAGTAAAATTAGTAAAAAGCACAGCCTACACCTTAATAAATCTTTTACTAATCAGAGGACAGAGCTCAAATTTAATTAGTTACTATATATATAAATCTACAATCACTAACTTACTACTCCCTCCGTTTCATTTTAATTTTACTCACTTCACTTTGGGGGAGAATCGAGGAGAAAGTCAAAAGTATGAGGGAAACCGAAAGGTGGAGATAAATTGAAAAGTGAGAGAGGGAAATTAAAAAGTGGGTTAAAATATAAAAAAGTGGATGACATGGGTGGAAAAAGAGGAGAAAGTAGATGTGACATGTTACCAAAAATAGAAAAAGCAACAATGTGTAGATTAAAAAGAAACGGACCAGAAAATAAAGTGTGTAGATTAAAAAGAAACGGAGGGAGTACAATATTAAGTGCTAATCCAATATCTTTGCAGTGAGCCTTGAGCACAAAAGAAACCTAATACAGCAAAAATAACACCCAAAACATTCCTGCTATTATTGTTCATGATCAAATCCCTGATCACAATCCCAGAAATCTCAGCTGTTAATTTCTTACCTTCCAACATCAACTCCTTCTCCCGCCTGCCAGAGCAGCTGAGCAGCACCATCACTGTGATCCAGACCACCACCATGCCAGGGACTAACATGACTAAGGTTAGAGCTACGAGGACCGCCCCGAAAAACACCCATACATGGAGAAGCCCTGTGGAGGGTGAGATGATGATTGCCTTGTGCCAGCTTAAGATGGAGTAATGGAAGAGTTGTTTAGTTGACAAGTACCTTAGGATGATGTAGGTAAAAAAGAGGAGGCATATTAAGTATCTATATCTTTTGCTCATGTTTTGAAGTTATTAGTTTTAACAAGGACAAGTTTGGACTTTTCAATTGGGTTACTACTTACTATCATCCTAATATTCCATACCATCATACATGTTAATTGCAATTTGTAAGCCTGCAACTCCTTCTTGAGTTGACAAATTCAATAGATTTTTGGTGGACTTATAATTGCAATTTGTAAGCCTGCAGCTTGCATAAAAGAAATATATTTAGGTTTGAAAATTCTTAGTGATATATATTTAACTATATACTTCTATATGTTTCATTTTAATTTACGCATATATTGACTGTCACCTTTAATTTGTTTATACATAACTTTTGACCATTAATATCTCTAATAATTAATAAGTACAATTATAAAAAGTAGTGTTGAGAATTTGGAAACATGTTGAGACGAATATGTTATTTTCCTTGTATATAAAAATTAATTTCATATGACTATATCTTTTCTTATATAAAAATCAGATGAATCAATGGCCAAAATAACGTATGTAAATAGTGTCGAAATACAGATCGTGTATATTAAAAAGATACACAGAAATGGAAAAGATTGAAAGACGAAGGGAAATTATGAACTAACCAGGGAGGAATAAGCCCAATGGGGGAAGAGAAGGGGATATACAAATTAAATTTGCAATGGAAAAGGAAAATTTCTATCCGTCTAGAAGAAATATCTAAAATACATGTTGACTTGTCAAAATTTTGTGATTTATATTCATTTAAGTCCTAATTAGTTCGGTGAGCATATGTTATTTTTTCCATCACAAAGAACTCGTAACTACTATAGATCAAATAAGATCTCAGGTTGTTCAGCAAATTCAACACACCAGAAAAGTGAAATCGGGCTCACACTTGAAATTCGAAAGAGAAAGAGAGAGACATTAGGATTGAGGTTACGAAATGTAGGCTGGAGAATGAATTTAGGGTTTCAACATTTTTAACCTTGAATTGAAGATGAAGAACCCTACATAATTGAAATGATTGAGGAGAGAGAGATAGAGAGAATAAACAGTTGGGGAAAAATCAGGAGGTTGTGGTTAATGTTAAACTCTTAATATTAATGAGGGATGGGGTTGATGTGTAAGTGTATGAAGAATCCACACACCTTACAAGCACGAACATGATATGAAACAAAGAAGAACACTCATTCTTTGAATCGGTTCAGTTAGGGTTCAAGAAAGTATTTCTTGGATCCTAAACTAAGGATTTTAAACTATATTGTATTGGAAATACTCACAACAGTCTCAAATTCTTCGATATATACTCTTGGAAACTCACAAGAACAAGTCGAATAAATCAAGCAAAGCAAGCACAATTACAATACCTCAAGAAACGATTGTTCGTTTCAAACTTAAAAACTGAAATCTAACTTTATTAATGAACCAAGATTACAATATATATTCCAACACTCCTTAAACTACTAAACTATAACAAGATAATTAAACATAAAACACACGCCAACCACAATCCTAATCCTATGCTAAAACCAAGTAAAACCTCTCCCAAATAGGAAAGTAAAACTTTGTTAGCAAAAAGACTCTTAATGACATGAAACTCCTAATCCAACATGGATTAGAAACACTACCCTTCTCCTAACCGAACTAGGAGAACAACCGAACCATTTCCTTCATGAGATCCTACAAGCTTTAGGATTTCCATGAAACCACCATACACACCTTTGTTTCTTCCAAACTCGGTCCATGAGCTTCACTAAACCTTCCATGGCTTCCATCTACCCCTTTAGTTAGTAAAACTTCATGATCTTCATTAGACGTGGCACTTGATCTTGCATCATGGGTAGATGAAGTGAGTAATGTAGGTGGTAATTGTTACTAATAGGTTCCTTGTGGACCCATATGTTGGGTCATGTGAGGTTATAAGTAGAAGAATAGTTTACCAAAAATAAAATAAAATAAAAGTGGGAAAATCTTAAAGGAACCGATGAAGATCTTAAAAAACAGAGGGGAGTATATCAAAACATTATTGCAATTATAAAAAATAATGAGTACGTATGTTAATTTTATTTTACAAAAACTATATGTAAAAAAAAACTATAATTATTAAAAAGAAGAATCTTTGTATATAATTGGGTGTTTTACTAATCAAAACAAGCCAATAACAAGCTAATTAAGCCAAATTCAACGAGATACCCAACCCCTTGTTTTTTATTTTGAAAGAAGATATAGATACAACCCTTGTTAATTAGTACTACAAGGCAAAGATAAAATTTGAAAAGGGATCGGAAAGAAACTAAGAATAACCTTATCCTACTATGAGATTGCAAGTTTGCAACATAAACATAGAGGCCTATGAAAATAAACTAAAAAACCTTGTCCTACTATGAAACTAATAACCTTACCTTGTCCTACAAAGAAACTAAAAACCCACACGCCTATGAGAATGCTAAACCATGATAGATTAGGACTCGGGGTTATATTCTCATGATATGTTTCCTATAAATATTCACAGCAGCACCAGACTTAATTGTTTGCGTAACAAATTAAAGTCTCCCATAATTTCATCATATATATAGCTAGCTAGTTCAACATTGAATTAAGCTCGAAACTTATTAAATTCCTTCAACAATCATCAACATGTCGCTGTCCTGGAACTGGAAAGTCTTTTGTATTTTAGGCAAAATTGGCCTCAACACCCGAAACTATACATGGGTGCACCCAACACCACCAACTACGACTAGTAGCCTAAACACCACCAACTGGGGTGGGGTGCATTCCGTACCATAAATGAGGCCGGGAAGCCTAAAATGTTGCCGATGACGGTGGGTTTTTATGGTACATATTGCACCCCGCCAACCGAGGCCAGAAGCCTAAAATGTTGCCGATGACGGTGGGTTTTTATGGTACAGACTGCACCCCACCCCGTAGTTAGTGGTACGGACTGCACCCCACCCCGTAGTTGGTGGTGTTTAGGCTACTAGTCGTAGTTGGTGGTGTTGGGTGCACCCAAGCTATAGTTCAGGGTGTTGAGGCCAATTTTGCCTAATTTTTATGTTCATCGTCGTTATTATTGGTGGTGGTGTTGGGGTAGGGTTATTCGAAATCTATAAGAAATTGATAGAATGGGATGATGAATCCTCTTATCCCATAAATTTCCGCGTTGATTCTGTAACGCTGAACCCCATGATAACGCCGAACAATAGTACCCTCAATTTTACTGGTTCAAATCTCAACTTTAATCTATCTCTGATAAACAACGTGCCCATACAGATGAAGTTGCTTCGTCTCTTGTTAGCATACCCTAACGGCGACTCTGCTGCCGCGTCGTCGAAACACAGGTTCTCCTACCAGTACCACCAAGAGAATGACGGCTATATCAAGAGAATGCAGATAGGTGTGCCTGTTGCTAATGATTCTATTATGTATAAGGATCTTTTAAGCATGGATACTTTAAAGTTCAAGCTTAATATTTCAGGTCCCTTTTGGACTAATTGGGGGTATAGCTGGACATCTGTAACTACTCATCAATGCAACATGCAGATCGTGTGTAAGGATGTTATGGTTAAACTTTCACATTTTTCGTACAATCTCACGGCCGGGAGCATGGTTGGACGCCCAACCTGGTGCATATATACCTCTCCTGATTGTAGTCGTAATTAGAATAATTCTCTTATGCAAATGCAATTTAAACTTTATGCTTTTACTATAGTTTATATATGCTTTCTTTAATTTGTAGTATGATAGTATATTCTTCGTCCACGATTATATTGATTAATAATAAAATTCGTTAAATTGTTGTACAAGCTTGCTTTTTCAATTGCTAATGCTTTACTTATACCAATTGTTGTTCACTTGTTCTACCATAAATCAAAAACCTGTTAGGGAGTATTGTGTATTAAGGAGTTTCCTCAATTTAGGAGTTTATGGTTTAGATAAGAATATATTGTTTCCTATGTTAATTAGGAACGGTTTCCTTGTTGTCTTAGGAATCTTATAACTATATATATGTTGATTATTTCATCAATGAGAACGCATCACAAATTAACCCTAAATATATTACAAAAACACACCCTTGTTTCATGGATTAGCTTTTCATTTGAAACAATTTTACTGTGCGTTTTAGTATGTGATAGAGAATATAAGTTGAATTTTCTTGCAGGAATATAGGGGGCGTGATAGATCATGCAACGATGTTTAATATTTGGATATATTTTGTCATATGTTTTGAAAATATACACAATAAAAAAATGAACTATATCCATTCTTTATTTTGTTCCTCTTAATTACTTTATTTCTTAGACCGTTTTTTTCAAGAAAAGTTAAAATAATCTTATCTTATATTTCCTCTGTTTAAATAATCTTTATATGAGAAAGTGGAGAGTTTTTAAGAAAGGTAGAGAGAGAAAGCATGTGTTGCCGCTTTTTGAATAAATTAAAACACTTTTGTTAAGGAAAAAGTATGTGTATCTAAAAGGAAAAAGAGTGAGACACCAACTTCTTAGAGGTATTTTAGAAAATTTAGGGATAAAAGTAACTCAATTTTGCTATTCCGCAAGCAATGTGATTTTTTTTTTATTTCAAAATAGTGGAACCAGTATTCTGAAACATAGGAACTAAAAAAGAAGGTGCATGTATGATGTACCTTTAATTTCTGTATGCAATATCAACATTAATCAAGTTGGTCATGTTTTGCATGATAGTCTCAACCCTTTTTATGCCCAAGTTCATGTGCTATTCAGGAACCCTTAATTTTGCAAAACACTGCTTGGATTTTCTAATCATCTTCTCTAATTGTAAACAATCAATTGAATGGCTTTATATTCAAAATCTCATAGATGATTATACGTTAATATATTAGTTGATCATTTAATTATGAGGAGCTGCACTAGAATTTTCAGGATGTGAAGTTTAGCTATCTTAACTAGAATTACAACAAGCTTGCTTGCACATAATATGACTAATTTTTTTTTTGTAAATGGGCCAACTTCTATTTTTATGGACATCTATCTATTATGTAATATTAATTCAACTATTGGTTACCTAAAAAAAAGGAGATGAGTCGTCCAGTTGAGTCTTTGCAATACTTCCTTCTCGTATTTCATATGAATTGCAACAATTCAACAACTTAAAAATTTTAACGATTTTTTCATTGAAATACCCTCATGTTTTCACGAAATACATGAATATCCTTGCAGTTTTCAAGATTCATTGAATATACCCAAGGTTTGCTTAAATACACAAAATACCCTTAATTACTTGTTTTTGTCAACATCGTTAACTATTCCATTTAATTTTCCTTTTCTTTTCCTATTTACCATCTTCTTCATGTTCTCTATCCTCTAAGACCACTACTACTACTACCACCACCTCCACCGCCCCCACTACCACCTTTTCCATCCCTAAACACCTACTAGCCTAGCTAGCTTCCACCTCTTTCTCTTCACATCAATCCCTCTTTTAGATCTTTGTTTCGCTCATCATAACGGGTAAATAACTAAATACTTTCTCCGTCCTTTATTAGTTCACCGTTTTGACTTTTCACATTTATCGATGTAAAACTTTGAGTAATAATATCTCTAATTATGAATTTGTAAAAATTATAAAAATTTGATCCGAAACTACATATTGAGAAGAATCAAACGATATGCGTGATTATATTTTTCCTTACATATAAAGACAAATAATGGTCAAAGTAATAAAGATAAATAGTATTATAAGTAAAAGTGTAAACTAATAAAGGGCGAGAGGGAGTATAAACATACTACATGTTATCAAAAAAATAATAACATACTACTTACCACACGCGTTTGCCCGTAAAAAAAAAAAGGATAAAAAGAATCAACCCCCGCTCAAAAAGACAAAAATCCACTGCTTGCCTCTTGGCGGGTATTCTGTTACATACACCAGATTCTGACACAGTGACACGCCACTTCCTCCTTCTCTCTCCTCTCTCTCTCTCTCTTTTCCGCCATTAAACCTCCTTTTAAGCTCCTCCATAGCTGATTTTCTCTCTCCTTCTCTCTAAACTGAAGTAAAACTTAAAATTCTGCGACAATGTTCTACTCACATCAGCTGCTTGCGCGAAAAGCTCCTCTAGGTCAAATATGGTAACTATTCCTATCTCATTTTTCTCTGCAATTTCATATAACATTCAACTTATCTTTCGCTTCATTGATCTGTTTTCGACATTATTTCTGTTTAGCTGAAGTCTAAATTTCCAGTGATGTTAATCTGTCTATACTCTGTTTTCGTAGTTTCACCAGAAATTCGAGTTTCTATTTGTATTGATTCCTTGATTTATCTAGTTTATCATCTTCGACGCAAATTGCGATGTTCTAGTTTATTGTTTGAAATTTTGAAAATTCACATTCAGAATATGAGTGTGCGAGTTAATTTAGCTCTATTATGGAGATTAAGTGAGAAATTCGGTTTTCATTTGCAATATTTCATCCGATTGAACTTACGAGAATTTCATACTCTACTAAATTAGAATTTCTAGTCTCATTAGATTATTTTTCATTTTATAGCAAGATATTTAGTATTTGACTCTGTTTCTACAATAATTTAGCGAAAATATTATTGCATTTGCGTCAAATTTATCGCTCATCGATTTTAGTCTAGTGCGAAATTAATTTTGCAATTATCAATGGAAATTCACATTTCATCAATTTCTCTCTCTGTATATAAGGATGGCAGCTACAATGCACGCCAAGATGAATCGGAGAAAGCTCGATCAGATCGACATTATCAGAATTTGGTTCTCTCTCTCATTAATTCTTTTCTCTCTCCTATTTAGCTCTACGTTGATTTTCTGTTTTCTGAAATTGCATTTGTAAAATTACAGCGAAGAAATCTTAAATCCTTCAGTTCCAATGGCGCTCAGACTGTCTGGAATTTTAATGGGTATAATATACTTGGCAAACAAATAACCAACTCTTTTCCTCAATTTTTGTATTTTTTTTCTCTGAATAATTTTTCTTGTCGATTTAATTAGGTGGTGTGGTAATCGTTTATGAACGCAAAGTTAGACTCCTCTATGGTGAGCTTCGTTTCAGTGATTTATCATTTTTTTTTTTTAAATATTTGAATATTGAGTTACGTTCAATATACAGTTAATTGTGAATTTGTGATTTAAACAGATGATGTAAATCGTCTACTGGTATGTTAATTCCACTTTTTGCCCCTTAATTTGTTACTCTCATTATATAGTTTAGGCCTATAGTTTGTTACTCCATAATGGTTGAGTTACGAGTTTGTTTGTTCAAATTTTCCAGGTTGAAATCAACTCAGCATGGAAGGTGAAGCCTGCTGTGGACCCCACAGTTCTTCCCAAAGGCAAAAATCAAGCCAAGTGGGTCCCATACTGACATCACTTCCCCTTTTCTGGGTTTTAGGGTTTTAGTGGGGGTTTAGTTGGTTAATGTTTGTGTAATTGAGTCATGCAGGTTTGAAGCTGTGACATTGCCTGAGAACAATGCAGATGTTGGTGATGTTGAGCAGTCTATTGACTACTCTAACAAGTTTACTAGTAGTGCAACATTTCAGCAATCGGCTTACTTTGCCATGGTAAATGAAGCACTACACCTTACCTTTGTCGCGTGTGATCAAGCTAGATGTAATTCATTTACTTGCTAATATGTTTCATAGAGATTGCACATTCTGTAGCTCGATTAAAATCCCAAGTACAAGAGTCCCATGAAATTGCCAATTGCAACCTTTTGGACACACTGATAGTATGATATCATTATATCAATATTGATTATTGAACTAGGACAGTTTAAATTGGTATGAGTAGTGCATATATGATTACAGCTAAATATTGTAGATCACATCACACATAATGGTAAATTGTATTCTTGAATCTTCTATGGAGATTGTGAAATTACGACAACTATTGCAACTTTGCTGATAAATGAACCCGTGTGTAAACATCCAGAGACTGGATACTATTGATGAGCTTACAGAGAGCTTCAGAGAAAAAGAGCCAGATGCTGGACACCATCAAGGTTTTCCTCTAGACGCTAGTGCACTAAGTTCTATTCCTGAATTTTATGTATAAAGGCTCAAGATTGTGTCTGATAGTGTTATAGTGGATCATTTCATGGTGTGTATCTATAGTTGGAGCATATAATTATTTATACGTTTTTACCTTTTCTGGCTGGTAATCATCTAATCATCCTGCATATTGTTTTCTCAGCGGAACCTGCTAATATTACCTTAGATGAGCCGTTCAATTCATTTCGAGTTGACACGGGTCTTTACAATCGCTTTGAAAGGTGAATTCCTGTAGCAATGCGCAGTGCTAGATATGCTGAATTTCCTATCCGATTGAAGAAAAAGACTCTTGTGCCTTTCTGCATTATGTTGTTGATCTATCATTTGAACCTTCAGAGTTGACAAATGTTGTCTCTCTTCAGATTTGATATTGAAGGAGATGAAGAAACACAGAATAACTTCCCTTCTCAAGGGAACACAGAAATCCCACCTGCTAATGTACACTCTCCGCCTCCAGAAATGGAGCAGCCACAGAAAGGTCAGTTGCATGAGAGGAACCAATGCAATATATTGTCCTTTGAGTTTCATGTGTACCAATAATCATATGCATTTCCTGAAGCATGTAGCTCTATTAATCCATTCTGCAGAATATTACTTGTCTTTTAAAGATATTGCAATTCAGTAGCACAATGATCTTTGCTGGTGTTACTCTAAGACACTACATGTCAAGTGTTTATGTTTTCTATTTGGTATCTGATTCTTGCATGCTATATCCCCCCCTCCTTTTCTCAGAGTACACATATCAGAGGGTTGAAATTACTAGCTTATGATTACCCCACTAAGCCCCTCAGTTTTCTGTCTCCCTTCTTACTAGCTTAAAAATTTGCCCGTCTTAATTACAAAAGGAGAAAGTAATTTAGAAACTTAATAATTTGAGCTACAAAAAGTACACTAAGGCTCAATAATGTACAAGATAAGGATGTGGGCTGTTTAAGTAAAATGGAGATAAAATATCCTACTTGTTCTGTCGAGATTTCACAAAATGTAGTTAACGAGCTAGTTGGATGCAGATGGTAATATCAGAAATCTTTCCGCAGCAGATGATATTTTTGACCGACATCCAGTGAGACAGGCTGATCAATCTTCTCCTCAACTCAGGGAGGCTGGACAAGTAACTATTTTAAGTTTTGTCTTCGATGGTCCTGTCAGGAAAATAAATGCTCACTAACAATGATTTTAATGAACGATTGCAGCAACCCCAGCAACATTTACAGAAGCGAAAACCAGCAAGAAAGAAAGCAAAGGAAGCTCCTTGTATAATGGATAATGAACAAACCATGATTCCGAGTAACTTGTACCAAACTTGGCTCCAAGATTCAGTTGATATACGGGTCAAGAGGCCCAAAATTGCAGAGGTCTGTCCCTCATTTAACCTTAATAATCCAGTTCATCTAGCCTTCCAAAAACAGGCCTGCATACAGTGTTACTTAAGCAGAGTGTTTAAAGCAAAAACCTGCTGTTATGAAGCTTACATTGCAATCTACTGTTCTGCAGCATGCCAAAGCAAAATCAGCTGTGAAATTAGCCAAATTAGTAGACCTGCCACCAGTAGCACTATCTTGTGGGTTATTCGGAAGAAACCATGAAGTCTATTATCCAAAACCGCTTCTAAATCTGTGGATAACAAGTATGCAGCCTTTGCAAGATTCACCTTCTGGTTCTGGTAAGTGGTTACTCTCTTATAAGAAATTTCTTTGTTGTGTACAAGTCATGACGATTTGAGTTTCTCGTGCAGGAAGGACTAATTCTCCCCATCCACCAGAACCATCATCATCCTCACCTCCTCATGTACAATATTATCAGGATCCACTAGAAATGGTAAGACGTCTTCCATCTAGCTATTGCGGAAAACAGAAAGCATATACATACGATTTAACTGACTTTGTGTTCTTGAAGCCAATGGGGGATTTTGGCAATAGAGTCAAATCTAATAGAATAGCCTCACAAGAAAAACTACGAAGCAACGTGGCCACAGGAACTGAGATACCTATTAATGAGTTCAACCTCATGTTCAATAGTGTGGGCACATCTAATCCAAATGCTGCAGCAGCTAACTCTGGTATACTGTTGCTACACCTTCTGATGTTCTTAGATAAAGTTGCCTTATTTGCAAGAGATTACTAGATTCAGGTGAATCATTTGAGCTATACGTGCAGGAACCTCTGTTAAATCATTCTCGGTTCCCAGCCCAGGTCCTGGACTTGACTTCTTGTCAAACACTTCAGACAGCTATTCAGAGCGGTTAGTACATAATACAACACAAGTCAGTTGGTTTTAAGCAATATTGCTTAACCTTTCTCTATGAGTGCCATCATTTTTTGAAAGAAATATGAAATTATGAAAGGGAAACAATTTTAAAAGGATTTTGAGGTTATTGAAATGTTATTATTCCTAGGTTAAGAAAGAAAAGGCCTTCTTCAACCAAATTCAACAGTGCTGGCCTTGAGTCACTAGATGAAGAGAACCAATGGATACATGAAGCAGCAGAACACAATCTTCCTGGTTTTGGTGAGCCAGCTCAACCAAGCTTCAAGATACCTAGACATTCTCGGCATGGTCCAACCCCTGATCATGGTAATGTAATTATACTTCATATATGAGCTTCTTGTTCATGTAGTAGCTGCATTTGTAAGAGGAAATTTCCAACAATCTTATTAAACAAACAACAACTAAGCCTTATTCCCAAAGTGATTTGGGGTCGGCTAACAATAATAATAATAATAATAATAATAATAATAACAAGGTGGTAGTGGTGGTGGTGGTTTTGGTAATGGTGACAGCTATAATGCCAAGAACGAGTGCTGCAGCTCCATGGAAAAGAAGGCTTATATGAAATCAATGTCACATCATATGAAATCAATGTCCAACAATCTTATTAATGCTTAATTTTGCAGAACTGCTGATAGAAACAGGAACTACTCAAACTCAGCGCGCTGCAATTGATGAGGAAACTGAGAGGATGGCCAGTAACATCACAACGTAATGCCAGCCCCAGAGGTCATTTCCAGATTCTGTAGTACAGAGAAATCTTAGTCGTCGTAACTTATTTCTATTTGAATGCTTATTCAGGCATCTAAAGACATACTTCGAGCCCCCAGGAGCACCTCAGACAGAATCATTAAACCAGCTAGCTTTTGGAATGAACAGGAAACAAGCTGCTCAGCTTTTCTACCAGACTTGTGGTAAACTTCCATCACCCAATTTGTTACATAAATTACATTTTTACTTTTTAATGCAAGCTTTTACCAATAGCAAGTTCTCTATCAAACCACTGATGCAATAATGTCAACTGCCTTGCAGTTCTAGTTACGCGAGATGTCCTCAGAGTGCAGCAAACATTAGCATATGGAGACATTACCATATCTAGAGGAGCAAAAATGTGAAAAGGTTTGCCGTAGAGATATTACATTCACTGACATTCTAAAGTATGTAGCATATAGGGAAGTTCAGTTATGTAGGAGATAAGGGTTATTTTATTCCTTAATATATCGCTACTTCCTTTAAACACATACAAAACTGTTTGGTCTAAATTCATATTTGAGGGGATGTACATGTTTATTGAAACAGTTGTCAAGAATGCAACCTATATATTATATAGAGTGGTAATGAATATATATACCTTCTTGTTTCTTCAATGTTTTCTTCCCAAGTATAAAAACACGTCACCTTTATTAATAGGTTCCAGTATCCCAAACTTGTAGGATCTGATTCTTAATAATGTCATTAGCAATGTAAATGGATCTCCCTGAGCTATGCCATTATGATGGTTCTGATAAATGGCCTAACTCTTCGTCATAAAACAACTGAACTGAATTAAATTATAACTAATTAATAGTAATGATAATAATTTAGGAACTGAACTGAACTGAACTGAATTGAACTGAACTGAAAATAAGCTGGGGAGAACAGGCCCTAAGTCAGCTTATATAGTTTATGTTGATTTGATCATGTTTTACTAATGCCTTTAATTTTAAAGCACACTTTTTAGTGGCCTTTCTATAATTATTATATTTGTGATTCCCTTAAATCACCCCTTCATAGCTCATACAGAATAATTATGAGTATATAGCAAAGAGATACGCTGATCTGGATAAATTGAGTAGAAGATTCAGCTTAATTAGCTGATACGGTTTGAACAACTCATTCTCCCTAACTTCTTGCAATATATTATGGGCACCTGTTTTAGCTGTCCGCACATGCTCCAATCTCTGGTGAATTAACATTTAAGTTTAAGCTGCAATTCTTGAATATAATATTTTCTGTTCTCACATTCACATCTACATAGTACATTTTTATATGCTTATACTCCGTTTAGAAATTCTGAACATGAAAGTCTTTTTTCTTCAAAAAGTTGATCAAGTAATGCTGTGTTGCTGTTGATCTATGTAAGGCAACTACTTACTATGATGGTATAGGCCATATCAATATGACAACTTTACAAAATATAAATGCTTGTTGTGGTACTCATAATTGATAGTTTTGGCTTACAGTTACAGTTTGTAATGATGGTAACAACCTAATTATGAATCTCATAATCTAAAAGATATTACATCACATGTCAAATGCTTGTTTCTCTGCAGCTACTCTATCTATTATCACTCTCTTAAAATCTTTGTAATACCATAAGTAGAAGTCATTGATGCATTTTTTTCCTCTCTAACTTACCAAAGTCATTTTTGTTGAAGACATTGTACATCAGAAAAGTTATTAGTAAATGATAGCATTTTAAATTGAGACTCTAAGCTTCTGTTTCAATTGTTGCTTTTAAAATATATTGTCAGAAATCAGGAGTGATTGAAATTTTCAAACTGTGGGCTTCTGATTCCAATTTTGCTGAGATTAGCGATGTGTCTGCTTAATCACCAAGTTTGTGTCATCCGTACCAAATAACGAAAAGGTTATTGCAATCAATACATATTTGTTCCTCTTCTAGGAATTTTATTAGGGGTTTCCCTGAGTTATATTTATAAATTAATAGCAATTAGAAATAAATTTTGGTAAGTTTGTATTTCATGCATTAAATTTCTGATTATATTCCTGAGAGGAAAATGCGGAGAGAATAGAGGAAAGAGCAATGTTCTAAACTTCTACTACTGATTAGATATGTTTTTTTTTTGGTTGAAACTATGTACTACTACTTTCTTGCAAGGCTAAGACTATTCAGGTGAATTATGATCATGCTAAAGCTGGTAAACCAACTTCACTTAATTTTTCTTATGATTTATGAAATGGGATAGGAATGTAAAAGGGATAGGAGTATAATACTTGGACGTTTCGTCTAGTAAAAGGGAAGCTCTTAAAATAGGTTGTTCAGATAAAATTATTTCTAAACATATTTTTTATACTTTTTTTTTGGATACGTGAGGAAAGTTAGGACACCTTTTCTTCAAGGAGAAACATATTCTTCATACTTATATTATGTTAAATTCATTTAAATTGATAACTATTTTAGTTAACTGTGGCATTAGAAATTACTCCTCCATTATTAGATACTACTCAATTATGTTTTTCTCATATACTAATTTCAAAATTAAGTATGGCTCAAGTATGACCTGGAGTAGCAACTAATATATTGTTGGAGGTATTACAATAAATTTGAAAAGATTCTTTTTACATCTACAAAATATTACAAAATAAGGAAGTAAAATTTCTAGTTCACCCATTCTCTTTCTACACCTTTAGATATAAATAGGGTTTATTGTAATTGAGTGACGAGTGACGATACCACTGATATATAATTATACTTTATCTTATGTGCTCATGTAACAAACCGTTTATGAAATTGTTTTTTATTTGTTTAAATTTATTCCTAAAAGATCCCCTTTCAACTTATGTTTTTCATGATCCATAGGCTATTTTGGAACTAAATCTCACCTAATATATTACCATATTTTCTCATATTATCCAAGATTATCATTAATACTCCCTATGTACTACTTTTAATATTTTTACGTTTTATTATGAACAATCTTTTTTTTATTTGTTGTAATTTTTCCCTACTTTTACTTTGAAGCTGGATATTATATCGTATATGTATATTTTCTCTTTACTTTTTCACTCTAAAAAAGTAACGGACATAAGTCACATAACCACATTTACTCACTTATTACCCAATCCTAATCGATCATTAAAAAATAATTGTTAACGTTAAATTAGATTCCACCTTATGTTAAATTCTATTAATAGAGGATAATATACCCAATTGGTCAACTAAGTTTTATCCAAAAGTAACAAGCTAAAACCCCTCATGGCGAATGATGAAAAGATTATGTAGAGCTTAATATAAGGATTGCCTTAGAAATTAAATAAACATTTGTACCCACGACAAGTCAACAAAACATAAAGAGTCAATGGGTCACAACTCACATGAGAGAGTATGACACACATATGGTGCAATCTCTCCCATTACGCTAGCTAAGCACATCAAATTTTATTAAGAAATCTAAACAAATTAATAATTTAATAACCATTTTCAAAATAATTAATGCTTTGCACGCACAGTTGTACTAATGTCACGAGAAATATGAAACTCACTCGAACTTACTGATAAATAAATACTACAGTATAATAGTCCATTCCTCTTCCATTACTCTAATACTCTTCCTTCCATAAAACCCCTTTAAAATCTCTTTTTTTCCAACTCATTTCATAAATCATAATCAACCCTCCTCTCTCTCTCTCTCTCTAAAACTTGAAACCCACTACAAAAACTCAACCAAAATTCATGTGGATTCCATGGGTGAAGAAATCCCCTGCTCACACTCACACCAAATCACCCACTTCCTTCAACATCCACCCTCCATTATCATCACCAATTCATCACCATTCTCCCTCCTTAAAAGACATTGATACCCTCCTTCACCACCCTCCTCCATTCAGCCCACTCCACAAACATTCTCTCTCCTCAAAAGACGTCCCCTTCTCTCCGGCCCGAAGCCCGGCCCACTACTCCGCCTCCTTCAAAGACATACATTCACTCCTCTATGAAGACCACCCGGCCCAATCCCCAGCCCAAACCCCGACCCGAAAACCCTCTGTTTTTCACCGTGTTCGAACTTGGGCCCACCGACAGGCCCACCAGCCGCCTGACGCTCAGAACAGGGTGGTGATATACTACACTAGTCTCCGTGTAGTGAGAAGGACGTACGAAGATTGCAGAGTCGTTAGATCGATTATGAAGGGGTATCGTGTTAAAATGGACGAACGAGATTTAGCGATGGATGGGAGTTATGTGGATGAGTTACAGAGGATTATGGGTGGGAGGAGAGAGAAAGAGAAAGAGAAAGGAGAATTGAGTATGAGTTTACCGAGAGTGTATGTGAATGGGAAATATGTAGGAGGGGTGGAGGAGATCCGACGGTTGCACGAGAATGGAGAGTTGAAGAGGATGATCCAAGGGTTGCCGGTGGCTGATGGAGGAGTATGTGGGATGTGTGGTGGGTTTAGATTTGTGGTGTGTGAATGGTGTGATGGAAGTCATAGGGTGTTTGTAGATAAGTATGGGTTTAAGAGTTGTTCTGTGTGTAATGTCAACGGTTTGATTCACTGCAGAAATTGTACAACTGTGGTGTTCTGATGTACTGGATCATGTCTCTACAACAGATAAAAACGAAAAAAAGTAAAAGAGAGGAAGTTGGAATTTAGTGGTAATATTGTAGAAAGAAAATGAGAAGGTAGATACTAGAGACCAGAGTCTAGAGAGAGTATATTAAGATGTAGAGCAGTAAATTTGAGATAGTGCTAGGCTTGCGAGTTGCTAGTGATTTTCTTCACAGTTCATGTTTCTGATACTACATTTTTGTAAGTAAATGTTGAGAACATGTTACATGGAAATATGGAATGATCGAAACAAACAAGATGTGAATTACAAATGTTATTGTTTAACTTTTGCAAAATTTGCTCTACTTCAAGTTTAATTTTCAATGATGTTCTCATAGATTGGTTGTGACCTGTCGGCATGTGGTTGTGGGTAATTTTAAAAAATTAATAAAGAAAAAGAATAATTTTGGTTATAAATTCATAGTAAAATAAAAATGTTTTATACTTGAATATTTTTTTTAGAAAGAGCTATACTTGAATATTTGCGTGAGCATATTTGAATATTTGGGAATTTGACTAGGATGTATATTTGTTTTTTTAAATCCGTTTTGAGTAATTTGGCTTTGAGTTAGGCAATTTCATAGGGAGTACCAAATTTGTTTGAATTCTGTTGAGAAAATTTGCAAAAGTTGGTCAAGTAGGTGTGAGTCGTGACACAATTACACAAAGCCTTGTTTTGTACTCCCTCCGTCCCATATTATAGTGCTTGATTTTGTTTTTTCACGAGTATTAAGGTAAATAGAATCTAAGAAAAATATAAAGAGTGTTTGTGTATTGAAAATAAATGTTATTGGGAAAAATCTGATTTTAGGAGAGAGAATGATAATAATTGGTGAAAGAGCATTAAATACATGACTAATTCAACCCTTGGGTTGAATAAACAAAGCAAAATACTTTCAAGAAGTAAATAAATAATGGTGGCACAATTTTTCTAGGAAAATCATGAAAAGGTGTGAAATAAAAATGGAAACAAGAATTATATTTTGGGACACTTTAAAAAGAAAGAAGCACTATAATATGGGACGGAGGGAGTATCAAATATTGAAATAGAGTAAGGACATTGTTTTAACATAAAAAGCATAAATTGCATTGATTGTGCATAAGTTTGTGCGTTGTTCAACTCATTGACTAATTAGAGAAGGACGTACGAGGATTGCAGAGTCGTTAGATCGATTATGAAAGGGTACCGTGTTAAAATGGACGAACGAGATTTAGCGATGGATGGGAGTTATGTGGAGGAGTTGCAGAGGATTATGGGTGGGAGGAGAGAGAAAGAGAAGGGAGAATTGAGTATGAGTTTGCCGAGAGTGTATGTGAATGGGAAGTATGTAGGAGGGGTGGAGGAAATCCGACGGTTGCACGAGAATGGGGAGTTGAAGAGGATGATTCAAGGGTTGCCAGTGGCTGAGGGAGGAGTATGTGGGATGTGTGGTGGGTTTAGATTTGTGGTGTGTGAATGGTGTGATGGAAGTCATAGGGTGTTTGTAGATAAGTATGGGTTTAAGAGTTGTTCTGTGTGTAATGTCAACGGTTTGATTCACTGCAGGTATTGTACTACTGTTGTGTTCTGATGTACTGTGGATCCTGTCTCCACAAGAAAAAAAATGAAAATTGGAATTTAGTGGTAAAATTGTAGAATGAAAATGTGAATGTTAAAGAGGAAATATGAAAGTTAGAGAGCAGTAGATGTTGAGATAGTGAGTTCTTCACAGTCTCTAATACTAGATTTTGTAAGTAAAATATAAAACATGGAATTAAATGTGAAATACAAATGTTATCTCTCAAATTTTTTTGATGAATTTTCTGTACGTACTTCAATGCCCAATGATGATCTCCAAAATCGGTGTTGGCCTGCCTGGTGGCCGGTGGGTGATATAAATAATCATCAGTGCCGCAAAAAACATTCTCGTTTCCATTTTGAAAACACAAGTTGTTTCCGGGTTAATGAAGTCCAAAGATGAATTTGATGAATTCACGTTTTGAAAACACAAGCTGTTATCTCTCAAAGTTTTTTTGATGAATTCACGTTTCAATTCCAAATTTCAGTTGTTTTTGTGATATATAAATTATAATACTTCTTCTGTTTCACAATAAGTGAAACATATTAAATGTAGAGAGAGAAAGTTGGGACCACAATAAAGTAGAGTGAAGAAGCAAAAAGTCTCTCCCCTAGGGCGAACTAGGGTTTTGAGTGCGATAGTACTGATTTTCCCGTTTTTCGAAGTCTCGTTCGTGGAGTCTTCCAATCTCTTCTTGGGATTATTGTCAGTCATTATGGCTGACGATATTGTAACAAAGTACGCAACGTTAAGGATATCTGAGGAGGAGAATACTGTGATTTCTTTTGATGATGATGGACAAGATGCATAAGAGGAGTTGGGGTCGACCCTATCGCTTGTGGGGAAAGTCTTGACGATTCGATCCTATAACTTTGAGGCCATAATGAAAGAGACCTTTAACCAGATGTGGGTGCTTTCGAAAGGGGCGCTTTTTAGACCAATTGAAAATGGCCTATTTGTGGTGCAGTTTGCCTCGACGAAGGACAAAGCAAAAATCATGGCTAGGAGGCCATGGACTTTTGATCAAAGCCTGGTGATTTTCAATGAGATTGAGGGTACTTCTTAGCCCTCGACCATCTCCCTTACCCATAGTCCGTTTTGGGTGAGGCTCTATAATTTACCTATGAATAGTAGGTCGGAGAAACGGATGAGATTGATTGGGGGAGGCTTAGGGGATATTTTAGAGGTGGATTCGGACGGAATCGTGTGGGACAAATCGGCTCGAATAAAAATACTTGTAGACGTGACAAAGCCTTTGCGTCGCATCCTCAAGCTTCGGAACCAAGACGCATCAATTGCTGTGATTGATGTTAAATATGAGAGATTGCCTAACTTTTGCTATCTCTGTGGTTTTCTCGGACATATTGAACGGGACTGCCAGATTGCAACGGAGGAAGGGAGGGAGGATGAGAAGCAATGGGGTTCGTGGCTTCGAGCCTCGCCCAGGAGGGGTCGGATTAGGATGGAAGAAGAAGTTAGGGCTTTTCGTAGCTGTGCCCGCAATCTGCAATTCTCCCCGATTCCTTTTCGTGAACCGCCCCATCATGAAGTAGTGGTTACTGCTGCTGTAACTCAATCCCAGTAGGGAGTGGAGTAAGGATGGAAATGGGTGATGGATCATCCATCACCCGTTTAACCCGGTTTTTTAAATGGATGAAAAACCCGATTTAAATGGATGGAAAGCGGGTGGTGGGTGAGATTTTTTTCACCCGTCACCCGATCCATCACCCGTTTAACCTCCAACCCATCACCCATTTATTTAGTTTTACATGTAAACTTACTTACTTTTTATATTTTTGATAGAAATATTTTATATCATGTGTATCATATCACAAATTTCATTAGAAAATATACTACATGGTTTCACCCGTTTATCACCCGACCCACCCGTTTCACCCGGTGGGTGACGGATGGATGGATGCGGGTGGAGCGGATGGATACGGGTGACTGATGCGGGTGATGCTCCACCCGCCCCGAATCCCATCCATTTCCATCCCTAGAGTGGAGGTTCAAAAGGAGAGCCCTGAAATTCATCAGGTTGCTGGCGATGAGGGTGTAGAAGATCAGGCTCTTAATGCGCTGGAGGAGAGACCTATTTTCGAGGCCCCAAGTCTGCCGCACGTAAGTGATACTCCTTTATTTTCTTCTACTGGACATAACTCTACTAAAAAAGATTGTAAAGTTAAGACTCACAGTAGGAGAAAACTAATTGTACCTAAGCCAATTATGATGGAGGATTCATGTTGGGTTAAAAATGGTACAAATGATGATAATTTGCTCAAACGTAAACAAAGCGATGAGATGGTGTTAGATGACTCGGTGGAGGGGGATGTTAGCCATAAAAAAGCTAAAATGGACCTCTCAATTTCCTATGGCAGTATGGAGACTTCTGTCGAGGCGGAGGTTGGTGATTCCCAACCCCACCGGGCGTTATGAATCTTTTATGTTGGAACTGTCGGGGTTTGGGCAACCCCCGGGCAATTCGTAGGCTCCAGTGATGGAGCTCGGTTTCAAATTTGAGCCTTGTTTTTGTTTCCGAAACAATGATTAGTAGTAGTGCTGTTGAAATTTTAAAGTCTCGTTTTGGCTTTGATAGTGCTGTTGGTGTGGACAATATTGGTCGCTCTGGTGGTCTATGTGTTTACTGGAAGGCTGAAAAGATTGATTTCACTCTAGTTTCGTTCTCACAGCATCACATTTGTGGAGATGTTTTGGGTGAAAATGGCGTGAAGTGGCGTTTTGTGGGGGTCTATGGGTGGCCGGAAATGAGAGAAAAGTTTCGAACTTGGGATTTTATTCGTTCTTTGTGTGTTTGGGATGGTCCGATTGTGTTGGGAGGTGATTTTAATGAAGTTCTCAGTATGAATGAAGTGGAGGGGAGTCTCGTTCAGGATCGTCGTGCTATGCACGATTTTCGAGAGATGCTAGATGATCTGGGTTATTCGGGATTGTGGTATACTTGGGAGCGCGGGAAAAATCCTCGCACTCGAATCCGGGAAAGATTAGATAGATTCATTGCTTCTCCGGCTTGGTGTGACTTATTTCATGATGCTCATGTTGATCATATGCCCCGTTACAAGTCCGATCACACGCCCATTTTGCTTCAAAATATGGGCAATCATAGAAGACGGAAGAAAAAGAAAAAACGCTTCCACTTTGAAATGGCATGGTTGTTGAAGGAAGATTGTGAACCGATTGTTCGCGGGGCGTCGGAGAGCTCTCATGGCTTACCTATTGACAGTAGAATTAGCCGGGTATCCCAGGATTTAAAAGTTTGAAGCCACGGGTCTTTGGACAACTTGGGTCATAAAATTAAGGAGGAAGAGGAGCTCTTAGTGCGGCTGCAGCAATCTGACCGTGAGGAAGACCGAGAGTTTGTGAGTGCTAGCCATGCACGACTCGATGATTTATTGGAAAGACAGGAGGCATTTTGGTTCTTGAGGTCTAAGGTTTCCGAACTCAAAGACGGTGACAAGAATACGAAATACTTTCATCATAAAGCGAGTTAACGGAAGAGGCACAATTATATGAGTGGTCTCTATGATGAGAATGGTGTTTGGCGAGATGATGAGAATGGTGTTTGTGGTTGCCGAGTATTATAAAAATCTTTTTACTTCTTCTTCTCCCTCTGATGTGGATTTGTTAGCTGTTTTGAACTCTGTGCAGCAGATTGTGACTGATGAAATGAATGGTGCTTTAGTTCGACATTGCAGTAAGGAAGAGGTGTGGGAAGCTCTGAGGCAAATGCATCCTAGTAAGGCTCCGGGACCGGATGGAATGCACGCTATCTTTTACCAGAGGTTCTGGCACATTGTAGGTGATGATGTTACTGCTGTGGTTACGGGGATTATTCATGGTACTCGCCCCCCTGATGATTTGAATAAGACAAATATTGCTCTTATCCCAAAGGTGAAAACTCCAACTCTTGTCTCTGAGTTTCGTCCGATGAGCCTTTGTAATGTCATCCTGAAACTTGTTACAAAAGTATTAGCTAATAGGTTGAAGGTGATATTGCCTGGTGTTGTTTCTGATAACCAGAGTGCCTTTGTTCCTGGACGGCTTATTACTGACAACGCCCTTATTACTCTTGAGTTATTTCATTCTATGAAATATAGAAACAGGGGAAAGAGAGGTTTTGTTGCGATGAAGCTTGATATGAGCAAGGCCTACGATAGAGTAGAATGGAGTTTTCTTCGTGGTTTGATGCAGAAGATGGGGTTTGTGGATTATTGGGTTGACTGTGTTATGAGTTGCGTGTCCTCTGTGAGGTACTCTTTTGTGATAAATGGTGGTGTATGTGGTTCTGTGACTCCCTCCCGGGGGCTTAGACAAGGCGATCCCATTTCTCCATATTTGTTTATTCTTGTTGCAGATGCTTTTTCAGCTCTTATTAATAAAGCAACTGTAGACAAGACTTTACATGGTATGAAAGCGAGTCGAAGTGGTCCGGAGATATCCCATCTCCTTTTTGCTGATGACAGTTTGCTCTTTGCTCGAGCTTGCAGACAGGAATGCTCAGTTATAGTTGATATTCTCAACAAATATGAAGCAGCATCTGGACAAAAAATTAATATTGACAAGTCAGAAGTTTCGTTCAGTAAAGGTGTCAGTTCTGTTCAGAAGGAAGAGTTAGTTGATTTTCTGGCTATGAAACAGGTGGATAGACACTCAAAGTATCTAGGGATCCCTACTATTGCTGGTAGATCGAAGCAGCATCTTTTTTCTGGAATCAAGGATCGAGTTTGGAAGAAGTTACAAGGATGGAAGGAAAAGTTACTTTCTGGTGCAGGGAAAGAAGTTCTCCTGAAGTCTGTCATTCAAGCTATCCCAACATATCTTATGGGTGTTTACCGCTTTCCTTGTGCAGTTATTCAGTCCATTCACTCGGTTATGGCTCGGTTTTAGTGGGTCAAAGAGGTGATAATAAAACTATGCATTGGAAGAGTTGGGATACTTTATGTAACCCAAAGTGCCTTGCAGGCTTTGGTTTCAGGGACCTCTCAGTTTTTAATGAAGCTTTATTAGGAAGACAAGCATGGAGGTTAATTCAATGCACTGACTCTCTTCTAAGCCGGGTAATGAAAGCTAAATACTGCCCAAATTGTGATTTTCTTAATTCTTCTTTGGGAGGGTTGGGGAGTTATTCTTGGCGTAGTATTTGGGGGTCGAAGTCTCTTGTGAAGGAAAGAATTATATGGCGTGTAGGGAAGGGCACAAGCATTAAGATTTGGGATGATCCTTGGGTGTTGAATGAAGAGAGTCGCTTTATCACTAGCGCAATAGTACCTGATTTTAACAATGTTTGTGATTTAATTGATTTTGTCGAGATGGGGTGGAATGTTGAGGTGATAAATCAAAATTTTAATGAGCGAGACGCACTTGCTATCCTTGCTATTCCACTAAGCGAGAGAATGCCACATGATGGTGTGGCGTGGGCTTTTACTAAGGATGGGCGGTATTCCGTAAAGACAGCTTATTTGGTTGGCAAATCGGGAAATCTTGACCTCTTCCATATAGTGTGGGTGAAGATATGGAGCCTACAAGTCTCGCCTAAGGTACGTCTCTTTCTGTAGCGTATTTGCTCTGCATCCCTTCCTGTTCGCGCTTTGTTGAAGTTTCGGCACGTGATTGATGATGACTCTTGTCCCTTGTGTGAGGAGGGGGGAGAAACCATTAACCATGCCTTATTTATCTGCCCAAAAGTGCGTGAGGTCTGGAGCTTGGCAGGCTTCATGGCTCGGTTCCCAACTGATGAGAATGTGGGGTTAATGGATTTGTGGGATGAGTGGCAAGATATTGATGATGAAACGCTGGTGAAGATGAGCTATATCGCCTACCAGGTCTGGTATCGAAGAAATAAAGCGGTGTTCGAGGATCGTTGCCAAACAAATGAGCAGGTCGTCGAGTAAGCGAAGTGTGCTGCTGCTGAGTATGGTAGCTACTCAACCCGCATTTACGGCATCCCCAGATCTGCTGGGCTCACTTCTTCACGGGTATGGCAGCTCCCTCCTGCTGGATGTGTTAAAATAAATGACGATGCTTCGGTAAGCGAGGATGGCTGGGTGGGGATGGGATTGTGGCTCGCAATGATGTTGGGGAGGTGTTGTTCGCTGCTACGAGAAGGATTAGAGCTCGTTGGCCTGTGGAAATCGCCGAAAGTAAAGCATTGTGTCTCGCCATTAAATTGGCTCGCAACCATAGTTATAAGAATGTGATCTTTGAAACGGATTGTGTTACTATTATCAATAGGTTGTCTAGAGGTACTATTTTCTTTTCTGATTTAGATGTTGTGTTAGAAGATGCACTAGTGTTTAGTAAAGATTTTGATTTTGTTAGGTGGTCACATGTGCTACGGGATGGGAATGCTGTTGCCCATCACCTAGCTAGATTGATTCCGTTTGGTGTTGAGCAAAGGTGGGAACATGATTGTCCCCCTGAGGTGTCCCCATATGTTTTAATGGACGTTCTGCCTACTGATTAATATATAAACCTGCTCTTTTCCTCTCAAAAAAAAAAAGTTGAGTGAAGAAGCATGGAAGTTGTGGTCCCCTCTTGCTTTTTGGTGGCATACTTGTAATAAAAGTGAACTTTTTTTACCATTTAGAGCTTGGTTTCACTTATTGTGACTATTCTAAATAAGGGAAGTGTTTCACTTATTGTGAAACGGATGTAGTATATGATAAAATAAAAAGCGAATTTTGGCTATATATTTATTATAAAAAAAGAAAATGTTCTTATGTTGCGGAAGCATATATTATAGGACTCATAGGAGTATCTGGAAGTTTGAATACCAATTGCAGAATGCACAATTTTTTTGTCGTTTTTCAGTAGGTTCTTTTGCTTTGAGTTTGGCAATTTCATAGGGAGTACCAAATTTTGTTTCAATTATGGTGAGAAAAGTGGTAAATTTGGTCAAGTAGGTTGAGTACGACTCGTGACACAAAGCTTTATTGAGTTGTTTCAAATGTAGATTTAGAGCAAGGACATCAGCTTGCTTAGAAAAAATAAATTGCATTGATTGTGCGTTAACAGCTCATTGACTGATTATAATTAAAACACAACTCACTGACTGACTAATCATTTTTAAGATCATATGTGTTCAGTTAATTTGTTTTGATTTTGAAACATGTAGTATCTACTATTTAGGCTAGCTTATAGTCCCACGAAAGAAGAAGGAAAAAAAGTTGATTATTATGCGTATGAATAAATGGTTACTCCCTCCATTTCAAATTATAAGGTATGTAAACCACTTTTACGCATATTAAGAATTTAGTTAGTTTTAGTTAGATTTGCGTAGGTAATAAGAATTGACATTAAATATTATATTGATAATAGAAAATAACCTATAATCTTATCTTGATACTAGTATAAAGTTGCATCTAATTTTACATTGGTAATGTAAAATGCCTTATATTTTGAAACAAAAAACTTTTAGCAAAAATGCCTTATAATTTGAAACAGATGGAGTATAATTTTGATCAATTGGGGTGACATGAGATTGAATGGGGTAATCGTATGATTTAGTGAGATTACTATCCAAAAATGAATGGGGTTACTTGCTTGTACGAGTATATGGGGTTACTACGCAAGGTTACTAATACATTCTACTGTTATGAACGAATGAGTTACTACGCGAGGTTACTAATACATTCTACTGTTATGAACGAATGGGGTCACAGTGAACAACAAAACGGTATACGAATGAGGTTACCGTTAACAACAAAACGTTACACCTTACATACATTCGAATTACTATAGTGTTTGATTTATAACTAGGGGTTGGGGATATATCTATTATCTAGCTACGTTCACGTCTAGGTTATTGCTTCTTTCTTTTTTAGCTAAGGGTCTGTTTGTTATTGTTTATTATTTCCTGTTTTCAGTTATTTTTAAGACATAACAAATAATATGGAAGCCAAAAAATGTAGGTTTTATCGTTTTTTGTTTTCAGTTATATTTTGAACATGAAAAATGTTATAGAAATCAGAAAATGTAGGTCAGCTTTTTTGTTACACTTTTTTTTTAGTTTTAATTTTTATAAAACAATTAAAACAAAAATATGGAACTAGGAAAACTAGTTTTCAATTTTCTATTAAGCTTTCGAAATTGGCATGTTTAGTATATGTATAACTAATTTTAACTTTATTATACCCCTTATATCATGATTTTTACATTCATTTATCCAAAAATTAGAAACTGACAGTGATAACGAAGATAGCCTAATTTCTGGTTTTTTTATTGTCAGTTCTCAAAATTAACATGTTATAGTATAATTATGACTAATTCTAAGTTTATTATACTTTGAAGCAAGGTGTCAGCCTCCTGGTTTTTTTTATTGACATGTATAATTATGACTAATGCAATCTTCATTGACTGGAAGGATTACCGCAGCTCCGTGCAGACATGTAAATGTTTTGGAGTGAGTCTCACTGAATGTTTGAGGAGATGAACCATTAAGAGTACGTTTGGTTCGTGATTTTTGGACTTCTAGAAACGGAATCAATTACCGATTCCTTTTCTTTTTGTTTGGTTCAACCCCTCATCAATCCATTACCATTACTTTGTGGTAATGAACTCCTCCAATTTGTTACCCTTCCCTCCTCCTCAAGTAACAAAATACATTATTTGGTGGTAATGGTTACCATTTCATAGCTTGAACCAAACACCTAATAAAACTAGACCTGATCAAACACCGGGTCGGGTTCGGGCCGGGGCCGGTAAAAAAAGCCCATTGTGCGGGCCGGGCCCAAATTCGGGTCAAAAATTTGTGCCCAAAGTCCGGTATTTTCGGGCCGGGGCGAGCGGGCTTTTGCGGGCCAAAACGGGCCGGGCCCAAAATTTAGACTTAAAAAGTCTTTTTTGGCTTGTCCAAAGCCCGCCCAAAAAAAAAATTTTGGACTGGGCCGGGCCCGCCAGCGGGCCCAAAAAAACTGCCCAAGCCCGTCAAAAAACCGGGCCGGGTCGGGCCCGCGGGCCGGGCTGGAGTTGATCAGCTCTAAATAAAACTAACCATTTTTGTTACCATTTCTCTCCTCTATTTGTTTTTATTCCCTTTCCATTCCATACCTTGAACCAAACGACCCATAAGTAGTACTAGTCCATCCGTTTCAAGAGAATCAAATGTAACGGCCGAGTAATTGTCTGCATAAAAGTATTGAATATTATGTCTTTTTCCCCTATAAATGATCCAACATGAGAACGTTTGGTGACAACGCAATGGGTAAGTTCACTACTCCAACATGGGGTTTCTTCATTCTGGCTATAATGGTAATATCAGCACAGTATATGGATGCAGCGGTTGTTTCGATTGTGCTAGGCGGAGTAGGTTTCACGGCGTTTGGTTGGGTTGTTTCTATGATGATGAGAAGACTCAAAAGTGCTAAATCTGAAATAGGAAGTGCTCATATAACCAATACTGCCAACTACAGCTTAAGTTATAATTCTACTGGATTTGCTAAAGCAAACAAGGAGTATTATCAACTTCGTAGGGGAGGTATATATACTTCTCAGACTGTACCTTTTCTGCGCGGCTTGAACTCACGTAAATTAGTCTCGAGCTTCAGTGTTTTAGGTAACGTGGATTATGGTTTGGTAAAGAACATTAGAGCCCAAGATTAAGTTTGGCGACGCAACTTTCTAGTAAGTGTAAGTTCCTTAATTCTAATATTGTTGTAGGCTTTTCTTGTTCCTTACTATCATCATATTGTATTTACATTTGTCTTACGAAGCAAATGGGCTAATAATTGCGTGAGTCACATTATTGCGTGAGTCACATTATTCCAAAACAGTATATGCTAATTGACCTTATGTTGACAATACTTCCTTGAAAACAGGGTTAGCTACTAATTGCGTGAGTCACATTATTCCGAAACCTTTGACTATATATGGAGTGATACCTAATCTAATTTTATTAACACGGTTATAACTTACATCTAATTGAGATCCTCAACAATAAAATTTGAAACTTGAAGTATTTATTACTCCCTCGTCCCATAATATAGTGTTTGTTTCTTTTTTTTTTTTACACGGTCTCCAAGATGGACTTTTGACTTTCGATATTTTCAATTTCTTATTAATAAAAAATATAAAAAGTTGATATTGTAAAACTAGACATTGAGGCGAATTTAACAAGATCTCACATGAGTATGTTTTTATTATATATATTAATGAGAATATTTGATCAACAATTCTAAAGTTTGACCTAGCTAAAAAGAGAGAAACAAACACTTCGAAGGGAGTATGTAGTTAACTCATAAATCTGCAAACACCTTATATCCACACACGCTCCCTCTAATATTGTCCGAACTAATTCTACATCACAAAAATTTAATAGGGCTTTGAGGAAGACAAAAAAAACACGAGGAGAGTAATAGATACTCCCTTTATTAAAAAAAAGTTTTTCTTCCTACTTAGACTAATTTCTTCGCACAAAAAAAAAATCAAATAGGAAGAACAAATAGAAACGGGAGGAGCATTAAAAGATATTGATTGTCAAAGTTATCATTGGTAAGTTTGTAAGTCAAAATGTTGCGACGTTTAGAAATTGCACTTAATGTTGTGAAACATTACCTTGCACCAGAAAGTGGGTGGTTGACTAATTTTTTGACGCTGACCCCTAACATGTGGTTCACGTGATGACTTCAAAAAAACACATTTGCACCCCTTTTCCTTCCTTTTCCTTCCATTTTGAATTTTTTAGTGGGATTCTCGTAAATTGGGGTTTCTTTCGAAAATTAAAATGGGAGGAAAAGGGTTTCAGTGAAATGAGATGGAAAGGAGAGAAAAAAGAAAGAAAAATGGAGGTTTTATAAGGTCACATGACACGTGGAGGGATCAATGTTGGACAACTGGTCAACCCTTCTTCACATTTTGGCACAATGTAGTGAACCACAACCTAAAACATTTTATTAGGTAGATTCCGACAACATTTTTTGTAGGATTTTTAACCAAAATCCAACTTTAAGTGAAAGGTCTATATATTTCCGTAACCATCCCTAACTAAGAAAATAAAAATAAACTACCCCTAAGTGAAAAGGTTAATTTTTATAACCAGGACCGGGGCTACCATATTGGAGGCCCTGTGCGAATTCTTGAAAAGGGGCCCATAAATCTTCTTCTTTTTTTTATAAAAAGATGATTTTATTAACTCAAAATAACTCGCTCATTGTAAAGAGTGTCAAATTACATAATATTTACTATGAAAAAAAAAAGTTTGAGAGCTAAAAAGTATTAATCAGTTACTGAGTCAAATTTATAAGTAGAAGTATTACCACAGATTACCAAAAGTATAAAATTGAGAACTAAAAAGTAAAATTAGAAAAGAAACATATCATGCAATTACCTTTGAGGCTTTGAATAATTGAATGCAATGTGTTATGTTGTTTGTTGCCGTCTTGCCGAGTACCCACAAGCCAAAACTTGCTGCTTGGTGTTGAGCTTCCACCTTCAACCTTCAACCTTTGCCGAATAAATTCGTAAGTGCCCAGTACCCACAAGCCAAAACAGCAAAACTTGATCCTTGGTGTTGAGCTTCCACCTTCAACCTTCAACCTTTGCCGAGATTCGCAAGTGCCCAGTAGTGCCCAATACCCACAAGCCACAATTTGCATAATTTTGAAATATATTACTGAATTTGTTAATATTGTAATTTTATGGGTAAAAATTGCAGAAATTATATACATTATATATAGAGAAATTAGGGAGATTGATGATATCACTAACTCAATTCTTAACGGATTAATTATCAATTCAATAAAGAAATTGAAAATTAAACCGTTAAATTGGAAAGTAGTAATAGCCATCTATTCAACTTCTCTTGGGAGGGGGATATTCAATTTCAAAGAATTTATTTTTTGCAAAAAAAAAAGTTGTAGTTCGAAAATTGAAAGCAAACTAATTAATGAAAATATGGAAATTGGAGAAGTTTGTATGGAAATTTGAAGGTGAAGTATTAATGATTGTGTGGGAGTTGATGAGTGAAGATGAAAGGACGAAGGTGTGTGAGAGTGAGAAACGTGAGATACAGAGATAAAAGATGTGGCATTTGTGATTTATGACCCTTAAAAAAAACAATATCAAAACGCACCTTTATCACATTCGAACCCTTGACTTCAGGGGCCTCATTAACTACTCATACACCACTGATCCACCACATTTCTTCTATTTATATGTTGTAACAATAAATACATATAGTAAAATTCGGGGGCCCCTATTTTCGCGGGCCCCTGCGCGGTCGTGCGTGCCGCGCAGGTTGAGCCCCGCCCCTGTTTATAACCACCATAGCTAAGAAAATTGAAATAAACTACCCCTAAATATCTAAATGTATTATCAAAGTTGCATTTTATATTTATGATGTTCTTAAGGTAGTAAGTATCCCTAAATTAACACTTGATGCTTTTTTTTTGGGTTGGGCTAGCATGTGATAAAGGATAGAGGAGAGCCATTGATGGAGAGGATATGGCCAAAGGTCCAAAAGGAGTGTTGGGTAGTGGAGGGAGAGATTAGAGAATGTAGGGATTCTCTTTTTTTGGTTGCCCATCCACCCGGTTCACGGGAGCTTTGCTCCGACTACATCCGAGTCCGACCCGGGTCGCACACCTGGTTTTGGTGGGTGAGTCTCCCAACAATAGTTTATGCATACGGTGAGGCTCAAACTCGAGACCTCCCTTAAGCGACATCAAGTTGCTTACCACTTGAGCCAACTCTTGTTGATAGAATGTAGGGATTCAGGGGTGGCAAATAAAGGAGAAGGTTTTTTTCGAGAAGTTGTGGTTATTATATACTTTCTTCGTTCTTTTTCTATTGCAACAATGAGTTTTCACGCTTGCCAATAAATGTAGGGATTCAGGGGTGGCAAATAAAGGAGAAGGTTTTTTTCGAGAAGTTGTGGTTATTATATACTTCCTCCGTTCTTTTTCAATTGCAACAATAACAATGAGTTTTCACGCTTGCCGATAAACACCTTCAACTATTAATATCTTTAATTAGCTTTAAGTAAAAATTATACAAATTAGATATTTTGAAAGTATATATCAAGACAAACTTAAGAAGACCCCACATGACTATATTTTTTTCTTATGTAAAAATCACAATAGATAGTTAAAGGGTGGTGAGTGAATAGTGTAAATTTCTCATTGTTGCAATAGAAAAAGAACGGAGAAAGTATTAGGCTCCCAGTATCAAATGTTAATTTAGTTTTATTTATTAGTTTAAGGGTCTGTTCTCCCCAACTTATTTTCAGTTCAGTTTAGTTCAGTTCAGTTAATTTCAGTTCAGTTCAGTTCCTAAATTATTATCATTACTTTTAGTTAGTTATAATTTAATTCAGTTCAGTTCAGTTGTTTTATGCCGAAGAGAACAGGCCCTAAGTACATCATAGATATAAAAGGTGGTTTTGACAAGACAATTAAGTGGTTGTTTGGTATACAGGAAATTATGTAGGTAATAAAAATTCTCATGATTTTTTGAATTGGGTAGTTGTTTGGTTGATAGGAAGTGGGGAAAATGGAGGCAATGAGAATCCCCGGGAAAATGAAATTCCCACAAAACCTAGCCCCCTTGGTCATTCAAAATTCCCACATCAATTCATGGGAAGTACAAATTCATTTATGTCAACCAAACTGATATGTCTATTTTATATAGAGTTTTTACCCCCATCCCTCATTGATTATTGGTCTTAATTACACTCTTCGGAGCCATTTTTTAGTACTAATGTGCTCCTTGTAGTGTGTTTGTAGTTTTAGGTTGATCATTGTAGGAATTAGCATGTTTTGGTGCATTTCCTACTCATTTATACCACTATAAGAGATGATGTACTTTTGAGAGCATGAGCATTTAGTTGGAACAGATTCTAGATTTTAAGAGCTTTCCAACGAGTGGTCACTTGCCTAATTCCGACAAATAACGCAAGAGTTATGGCATTTTGAAGATGGAAGTTTCGGTTGTTTTAGACCTGAAGACCGCCCGGTCGGGCGATGTATGCCCCAGAAGGTCGGGCGAAATAACTTGGCCAATTTCTGTGTTTCAAGAGAACTGCCAACAAAGTTGCTTGCGGGCCCGGCCTGGCGAAATCCTCCCGGGTTGGTCGGGCGAGACGAACTCATGTGGGAAAGAAGCAGCTGATGAAGACAGCCCGGTCGGGCATGACGAAGATTTTATGGCACCTGACAACCGCCCATTATACTTAGTGGTCTTAGTTCACTTAAAATCTAGCTAACCCATCGTTTAAAGTAAATTTACTAACCTACCCCCTACTTAATCCAGAACCCCCCATCCTTCTTCCCTCAAAAAAAAAAAAAAAAAAAACATCCCTCGTGTGACATAACTCATGAAAATTCCTCTTTTCCTCTCCCACACCATGTCTAGGGCTTCTTAAATTTGCAGTTTGCTCATCGAAAAAACCAAGACGACAATTTTTAGAAGGTTCGATTTGGTTGTTTACCCCTTTTACTTCTTCTCATAGATTCTAACTACAGCTCTGAAGAGTGAAGAATAGATTCTAAAACATACTGTTAAATGATTATAGCTTTCTCGTACCACTGGTCCACTATATAATATAATGAGATCATCTTCATCACCAGTGCAATCTAGACACCCCTCCTCAAAGCACATAAACTTTCTTTCTCTCTCTCTTTCTCCATTAAATTCTTCACAACTTACAAGTTTAGAGAATGGTAAGATCAGATTTCCTTATATATTTCTGTGTTTATCTACTTATTTTTGTACTTTTCTGGTAATTCACCTCTTCAAATTAAGCTATAGAACTTGTATGATAACCCATAAATTCATTTTATCTTCTTCCTTTTTTTTTATCTGCAGTCCACCATGGCACCATACGCAAGCCAAAAGTTTGACTTTTTTTACTTTCTTTGCTAAGAGAAGAGAGAGAAAGGAAACACACATACATATTTGATAGTTTCATCTCATCAAAAGGCAACTTCAAATTTCTGGAAGCCATATAACATAGGAAACTGCAAAGGCAAGAAACCACTAGAAATGGCGTGGGAGAGGGAGAAGAGGAAAAGAACATAGAGTTTTCATAAGGAGGAGGTATGATAACACAAGGGATGGGCTTTTTTTTTTAGGGAAGAGGGAAGGGGGGTTTTGAATTGGGGTAATTAACTAGGGGTAGGTTAGTAAATTTACTTTAAATAATGGATTAGCTAGGTTTTAAGTATATTAAGGCCACTAAGTATAATTAGCCTAAGTAGGAGGTCACTTGGTATAAATTTTTTTTTTGGCCTGCCACCAACTAGAAAAACCCAAATTATAAGGCCACCATGTAGAATTTCCCTTATTATTTTTGTCATTAGTTTTCTAAGCGCTTTTATTTTCTCAAGAACCCTAGTTTATTCTACTTTACAAATTCATTGAAGATTCAATAGAGTAATCGTTTTCAATATTCGTTCTTCAATTGGTATTGTTTCTCATCCCTAACTATTCTCTTTTCAATTCTTCTTTGTTATTCCATCATGTTGTTTTCTTATTTAATTGTGATATTGTTTTCCCTAATTATGTGTGAGTAGTTTATTTTCTAGGGATTTGGGGATCTATGTATGCATATGAAGGATTGATTGAATGATTATTTAATGCATTGATTTGTTTGATTCTTGCTATTGAGTTATTTAAGTTAATCTACAAGTTTGGCCAACTGTGTTGATTATTGTTGCAATACAAAGTTGTAGACCGAGAGGTAGGATTTTGTATAGGCTCTCAATAGTAGGCTTAGCGATCTATGTGTAACACCCCCACGATCCCTCCTTATATATACTAGGAGAAATTGCGGGAGTTGTTATGCCACGCATGATAATACGTAAGGCTAATCAGAGAATACAGCGGAAGTCTTTTAAAATAAACTGGAAATACTTTAATACAACTTAAATAAGAAAGTATGTAAATGAGTTACAAACTCGGAAACTATCCCATAATAGTCTCATCTTCAAAACAAGTCAAACCTTAACCCCAATGGTCAAGTAAAGTTAAACATATAATTCAAAATAACTTAAATACATAAGAAAGTACTCGTGTACTAAAATTCCCATCCGGATGCTTATGATTCCCATGCACATCAAGAACTTGTACCTGAAACTTCTCCTCTAAGCTATGCTCGCCAAATGGGTCACCACAGGGTTGTTGAGGAAAAACAACAACCAAAAGAAAACAAGGAAACACATACATCAGCAATGCTGAGTACATAACACTACTAAACTAATGCAAATAATGATGCATGCAATCCTCAAACAACTTCGGCTTGCTCTTCTTGTGACACTACATGTGACAAGCACATAATTGAACTTACTAAATACTTTCTTTTATTATTATTTGGCAATGAACGGGCACCGTCCTCCTCTTGGAATCATACGGGCTACTATTCCTTGTGTAAGAGATCCCACACCTCTTACTAAAGTTCCATGAACTTTAAATAACTTGACTCGAGAATTTTAAGCTTGTTAGTAATGAAAGAGGGTGAGAGTGAGCCATAGACTCAACTTCTCAGAGATAGAGAATACGAGTGACGCCTAGTCCACTCAAAGATCTTGATAATTGGAATTCCATCAACTTGCTCAATAAAATAAAAGTATTAGCATCGTCATGCTAAGCTATATGCAGGAGTGTAGTTTCACACTAACTCCCCCCTTATGTTCAATACTCATGGGGGATCCATCCCAAGAGTTTTATTGCCAAAGCCCATTATGTGAGACACAATCACAATAATAATACATTTAGCAAATAAATTAATTTCTTATCTTTCTTTAACAAGTGAATGCAACAGACACCATAAATAACTTAATTCTCAATTCTTTGAGACCTTGCTCAACTTATTACTTTAATAACTCCTTGAGTCCTTTCTTACTTTCTTAAGGATCCATGATCCAATCAATTGAGTCCTTGCTCAATGATTCAACTACTTGTGAGACCTTGCTCAATAACTTTAAAACTTGTGAGACCTTGCTCAACAGAATAAATAACTTCTCATGAGACTTTGCTCAATAAATATAATTTCTAGTGAGACCTTGTTCAATAAATATTCTCATGCAAGCCCTAGCTTCAAGAATACTTTAAATAACTTTAATCATGCTCAAAAGCAATTATCATCAATCACATACTTTTCAAATATAGGAATAACTCAAAAATTCCATTCCTAATCTCCTTTCTAGGTTCTCAATATGTATTCAAACAATTATAAGGCATAAGCCTCTCCTTACTCCTCATGCTCAATAAATAAACCTTTAAACACTAAAGTCAAAGGTCAAAGTGCATGTACCTTGATAACACACAAAAATCAACAATTTAAAAACTTCACTTGCTTCTACTATGCTTGAAACCTACCAACAACAAAGTACTATCAATTAGTACTTACCAACAACAATTCAAGGCTACTAATAAATAAAAAATCAGCACTTTAAAAATAATAACAAAGCTGATTTTTCTTTAAAAATACTTTAAAACTCTTTTTGAGTCATAAACTTGAAAACCTTTACTAGTAGGCAAAACCCACTATAAACTAAGACTTAAAACATCATAAAAATTAATAATTTATTATCTTAATTACTGCTGTAAATTAATTCATAAATAATAACAAATTTTTTTTTTTACATGTGGTTCGAAAACCACAAATCGGGAACACCACCAACCGGCGCCACCGTGAGCACCGCCTGCACCACCACCGGCACGACAGTGGGCAGGGCGGCGCTCGTCGCCCAGCTGGTGGTACCTACTGCTGGCGCAGCAGCAGCCACGTCTGGCACAGCAGCAGCCACGTCGGCCCAACGCTGCCACCCTAAATGCCGCCGGCGAACCACCACCGTGGTGGCCGGAAAAACGCAGGGGAAGAGAGAGAAAAAATAAGGAAGAAAATAAAAATCAGAAAACTAGATTAAAACTACAATTATCAAGAATGAAAACTAGATTAAAGCTTGAAACTTTGAAAAAAATGGCTTGAGGAAGTACTAGAGTTTGAGAAAGGAAGAAAACTCCTCTTACTCCTTTGTTGAAGAAGAAGGTGGCTGGTGGAAATTTTAAAAATGATGGGGAAACTTAGGGTTTCCCTATTTATAGTGGTAGTCTTTTGGGTAAAAAGACTAAAATACCCTTACTCATCAAATTACCAAAATACGTTTGATAATGAAATTGCCAAAATAATCTTCTCACTAATATTACTAAAATACTTTCTTGAAAAGACTAAAATACTTCTTTGTGAAAATACTCAAATACTCTTTTGGTAAAATGACCGAAATACCCTTCTGCTCTGAAATACTGAAATTAAATAGCTTTAATAATTCAAAAATGATTAAAACTATTTAATTAAATAACTTTAAAATATGGGGGATTACACTATGACCATGCGAGAGCGGCTTAGTGAGTTTCGAGGGAGGTAATATTCGAGAGAAATTACATGTGCCCTAGTTAGATTATTTCATTGAGTTCTTCAATCATTCTTGATATCCTGACTTGCATGCATGGTGAACCGTTCCCTAGTCTTTCCCTTAATTGAAATTTGTGATTTGATTATTTGCTTAGTTTTGTAAACCAACCATTTTCATCTGATTTAGTTAGTATAATCTTAGAGTTCAGATACAATAGTATAGCTATCTCCCTGTGGATTCGATCCTCACTTCCCTGATGACTACTAGTTAGTGGACCTTAGGTTATTTTTGATTAGGTGATACAACTTTAGCCTGTGACAAACACATTAGTCAATTTCATAGGATTTACATAAGAGAAATAACTTCCTAGAAAATTGAATTTCTCATGGGAATTAAATTCCCATGTATACCAAACAACCACTAAATATTTAGGGGTGATTTATCTTAATTATTTTCTAAGTTAAAGGTGGTTACTGAAATAGATTGTTCACTTAAGATAGTTTATCTTAATTTTCTTAGTAAGGGGTGGTGGTTACAAGAATAGACCATTCACTTAGTTCTGGTTTTTGATAAAAACAATGTTCTTTTAGGAAAATTTGTCAGAAATATCTTATGTTTTAACACCATATTCTTTGATTATCCTAACATATACTAATGCTGTAAAATAGTAGGAAACGGGGTTGAAACGTTAGAAATGTGGCTCACGTGCCCACACATATTTGGTTTTAATGAGTCAACGTTAGAAATATTTGGTCAATGTTGAAAAATCGCTCATGATTATTGCTTGAAAAAAAACAACTTCCCTTGTTAGTCTACTAAAAAAATAGGGGTTACTAAACGCAGCCCCACTTTACTAGACGCAACCCTAAAAATCTTCATTATCATATTATCTCTATAAAAAAAAACTTCTCTCTAAAATATTCTCTCCTTCTTTCTAATCGTTAGAGGAAAAAAACTTATAGAAGACCTAATTCACAAACTTTAATGGATGATATTTTGACCCAAACGAATTTCAATCTGATGTAAGTTGTTCATTTTTTTTTCAGTAACTATGCAATTTTGTGCAATTTTCATGAAACAATTAGTCCTATTTCGTGCAATCTTCATGAAACAAATTAATCTGTTTCCTGCAGATTGAACGAAACAGGCTAATATGTTTCTTCCAAATTGCACGAAATATGTAAAGCTGTTTCGTGAAGATGGTACGAAATAGAGCTAATTGTTTCTTCTAAATTGCAACATAGCAAACGCTTACTGCAATCTTCATTTCTGCTGTAATGTAGCAAACGCTTATTGCGTATTGCTATAAAGGTCAATTGAAATTGGTCCCTGTAATCACTAATCACAGGGGTAAGTCGACAAAGTCATTTCCCTTCTAAGGAGATGTTCGCTCCTGTTATCTAGCTACATACCTTGTCCTTAGTCCTAGAGATGAAAACCTGGCCCAGAAGATATATGTAGCATAAATTTACTGAAGGAATTTATAAACCCCAACCCTAAACACCATATATGTAGCAAGAATAATTAGGGATGTCATAAACCAATCCGACCCCACGGGTCCACCCGCATCCGGGCCGCATCTGATCTGTTCCGATCTGACATAATCAGGCTCCTGAACTAATCCATTCCGATCTGAAATCAACCCAACCCAGTTATATCCAAGCATATTAGAACCCAACCCAATCTGTTACCGACCCAAACTTAACCCAAACCCAGTTGGACCTAATAACTACAATCTGAACCCAATCTGTGTACGACCCAAAGTCAACCCAAACCCAATCAGACCTGGAAAAACCCATTGTAACCCAACCCGTTGTAACCCAACCCATTATAACCCGACCCATTATAACCCGACCCATTACCAACCCGACATTATCAATAGAATATGTTTTGGATAACTTTAGTGTATGTTCTATTGTTCTTATAAATATAAGATAAAAAGTTATTATTAATAAAAATCTGTCTATAATTAATAAATTGTTATTAACATCAATCAATTTTATTAAAATTACTAGTCCACACAAATGAAACTACTGTAAATTAATTTTCTAAGTTGCACTTCGAAATTAAGTTGTTCTTAAACAAAAACAACTTATTAGGTTATATAACAATTTGCAAAAATTTCATATATAACCAAAAACAAAATTGGAGCTGTTCATTGAACTAGAAAAATGACAGTGTAGAAATTATCATGGAGTATATTCACTTATATAGGAAATTTATCATTAACCTATGCAAGTATTCAATACAAGAATGTCACATTATTATACTAACTTAAATAATAAAAATAATACATTGATTTACACTCTAAAACAGTTGAAATATGACATTAAAACTAAACTACATAAATTTGTTGAGATCCCAAATCAAATCTTCGGCCACACTTGTATAGTTGTATGAACATTAACACCCTATAGAGGAAAGAAGAAAGATAAATGCGATGAACTAAAACAAAAAAACCAGTTAGAAAAGTATAAGAATAAGACTATTAGCTCTAAGTTTGTGAACTGAAACCACATCATGAGCTCAGTTTACATCAACAAAAAAGTCACAACTCACAAGAGCATAGGGGGGTATAGAGGACGAGCTCTCAGGTTTGTAACAATGGTTTATTTTGTTACCTACACTTCATCATCGAGCACTGACTCAATTCAAACACACTAAAACTAAAAACCACAAGGAAGCCAGCAACGCTACATGGGCATCCACAATTGGTTGTCTTGTAAACTTACCTAAACAAAACCAAATGATTACTGAATCCCAAAGACAAACCAAAGTAGCTCCGCAACCATGCAACGATGGGCAAAACACATGTGATTTCAATTTTAGGAGTCAAATTAAGTCTAACACCAACAGAGTCATTGCGCAAGGGGCAAGAGGGACATGTTAAAGAACTTAGAAATCCATCAAATGCAGTTGCATCACAGCAACTCAGAAATTCATCCCTCGACTAACCCAAAAATAATAATACCACATGGTGCAGCAGCGAAATACCACATGGTGCAGCAGCAAAATAATACCATTCAGAGCAGCCACAGGAGCAGGAGCACATTACATTAAAAAAAAATATGTTAGCAACTAATTAAAACATAGAATTAATATCAATACTAAAAGTTTTAAATTAAAGATTACTTAACATACGTTCTTAAGGGAGAGATTCATAATCAATATCAGTAGGTTCTTTATCCGGAACAATATCAAGAGGATCCTCTTCCTCAACCGGATCATAACCAAAAATCCAGTTTTGACAAGAAACCAAAGCCTCCACATTCTTTGGCAGCAATCTTGACCTATACTTGGTCAATATTCTGCCAGCCATACTAAAAGAGGACTCCGAGGCAACAGAAGTAATAGGAACGGCTAAAACATCTCCAGCCATACGAGCAAAAATTGGATAAACTCCCATGTGAGCTTTCCAATACGCAAGAACATCAAAGTGCCCTTCATCAGGAGTAAGAGGGGGCGGTAAAGTAATCATCAATATCAGATTGAATGCCTCGACTAGCAGTAGCATTAGCACCAAAAGTCTAACAAGAGAGGCAAAAAAAACAATTAACAAAAGTGCATGTGACAACATAAAAATGTAGAAAAATTAATAATTGAAAATATATCAACCTTTCCGAGGCTTTGCTTCTTAAAGGATCGAAATGTTGATGATTTCAGAACACTTGCAGCAGATGTATCAGTTTGGACAGAATTCAGATCTCAAATAGAATAAACCAAAACAGCCAAGATAAACGCGAAAAAAAAAATTACCTTCAATAATCTAACGATTATGGAGGTCGGAGGTGTAGAGAAGAAAGAAAGACTTGTGAGTTGTGAGGCTAGGGTTTCTGAATGGGGAGGCCGGGAGGGTTAATGGTTTGTTTTATATCCTAGGTTTTTGAGTAGAGAATTGTGAGTCATTGGATTAAATCCAACGGTTATGAGTTATCTCACAATCTTTTAGGTTGGTTGTGCTTCTTTTATAATCAACGGTCATGATCTTTCATGTACTTTCAATCAATGGTTATGATGATTGATCCATGTGCTCTTCTATTAGCCAATGAGATTTGAGGATTTAAGAGAGGAACAACAACATTATTTGCTAATGTTTCTTATTATTATTATTATTATTATTATTATTATTATTATTATTATTATTATTATTAACGTCACTAATATCATTATTATTATTATTATTATTATTGTTGTTTTTTTATTATTATTATCATTATCGATATCAATATTATTATAATCTTTGGTTTGAATCATAACTTTGCTAACATGAACGATTGGGATCATGTCGGTTGTGATTAACTTTATAATCAATAGTAGCAATTCGATTATTCGTATTACCTCCGTCTAATTTCATAGATAGTTTGTTTATAAAAGTACTTATACAGTTATTACTCATCAACGTAGTAATTGAAATCTTATATAAGTTGCAACAAGCACTAATATAAGTAACCTTTAATAATGCAACCATAATAGCAAACTTGATTTCTCTTATAAGTTATAACATATTATATTCTTACAATATATAAAAACTATATTTGATGTCTCATATATATGTGAACATTATGAGGGATTCATTAAAACTTGTACTTGATCTTATATTCGTAGTAACCAATATATAATACTCATTGTTATCATGGTTGATTATGTATTAGAGCATTGTAACAATCCTTAATAATCAAGTTAGTAATTTGACTAGTAACCCGATTCCCAGTACCAATACAATATTAAAATGGTAAATCCCACTGACTAAATAGTTGGTTTATGCTCACATATGCAAAAAGATAGGAGAATATATACAATAAACATTATGGTATATCGATACCATTATTATAATCATTGGTTTGAATCAGGACTTTGCTAACATGAACGATTGGAATCATGTCAGTTGTGATTAACTTTATAATCAATAGTAGCAATTCAATTATTCGTATTACCTCCGTTTAATTTCATAGATAGTTTGTTTATACAAGTACTTATACAGTTATTACTCATCAAAGTGATAATTGAAATCTTATATAAGTTGCAACAAGCACTAATTTAAGTAACCAATATATAATACTCATTGTTATCAAGGAGAATATATACAATAAACATTATGGTATAACATATAAGTGCAGAGTAATAAACCTTGGTTTGTATTGGGGTTTTGCTAACGTGAAATAAAGTTTAGTCGATTAGAATCAATTCAGTCGTAACCAATTTTAGGATTATAATCTAGTACCTTTACAATTAGTAGTAACAAATTTGGTATTAATTATAATAATTAGTATTATCTCTCTAATTTAATAGAGAATTTGATTATACAAGCCCTTGTACAATAATTACTCATCTAAGTAATAATTTGATGTATCTTATAAGTTATAGTAAACACTTATAAGTAACTATTTATATAACAATTATAATAGCAGACTTGATGTCTCTTATAAGTAGAGATGGCAATGGGCCCTGGACCCGCGCCAGGCCCGCTAGGACCCGACCCATTTATAAGGGTCTGGGTCCATAAATTTTGGACACAACGGGTCCGGGTCGGGTCCCGAAGAACATGGGGCGGGCCTGGGTCCGGGTCCACATATGCCAGGCACAGACCCGACCCGTAGACCCATTTACATATTAAAAAAAATTATACCTAAACTCTAAGGTTTTATGAGTTGTGATTTTGTGAACTCGTTAGTGTTGTAACTCCATCTGAGACTTGTAACTTTGTAAGTTGTAACATTTTAAGATTTTATGAGTTAAATTTTAAAATTTTATTTAGATAATGCTTTACCCATGGATGCACGATCTATATATTATTAGTGCGAAATTTTTTAATTACATAGATTCAAAAATGTTATGAAAACTAAAAACTAAGAAGGATCCATTAAGGACCCATGGACCCGCTAGACCCAGCGGGGTTGGGGTTGGGGGTTGGGTCTGGGTGGACCCGACCCAGACCCGACCCATTGCCATCCCTACTTATAAGTTATAACAAAATGTGCTCTTTTAACTGATAACAATTACATTTGATCGACGTATATATAATGAAGATGTGAACTTATTAATGAAGTTTTTTATTTATTAATATTTATTAAGTTAATAATTGTAATGGTTTAAACTATATAGTATAATTATTAGCTTTCATCATCATTTATATATTTCTCCCGTTGACCCAAACTTGTCCGATAGCACTGATGACCCGAAGCCGACAGACTCAAACATATAATGGTCCGTTCCACTTACGACCTATCATGATGTAAGGCGAACTAATTCCAACCGAACGTGAGTTGGGCCAAACCAAAAGGCTATCCGATTTTAGGCCGACCCGACCCAAGTACGTCCGACCAAGTCTGAGGCCGAACCAAGTTCATCCGAATCCAATTTGATCTGCATAAACCCATTAAGAATCCGACCAGGGCAACCCGAAGCTGATTAAAGTCGAGCTGAAATGGTCCGGTCCATACCCAATCCGCATCCGAGCATACGTTGGTCAGGCTGAATCCGACCTAAGTGACCCCGACCCAACCCAGGTCCGGTCCGAGAAAAGGGTTGATCCAATATGATATGACCCAAGTACATCTGACCCAGCTCGGGTCAACCCAGACCCACCCAGTGACCCAGACTGACACCCCTAAGCAAGATACAAGTTGTGCGATATAATTTAACAAACTTCCCGAAGCACACATTACATTAAATTTAAGTGACTAATACATAAAAACACTTAAAAAAAAGCTCCGGATAAACATTAAAAAAATCTCAAATACTGAAGGAATTAAGAAGAATTATGCAGAATTGGAATACACCAGCCCCAATTTGGATGACATATGAAGAGGGAGAATGGAGAGAGGAGTAGGTAGAGAGAGAAATGAATTATGAGGAAAATGGGTATTTTAGATATTTTGGCCTTGTTTGGCAATTGGTTTGGAAAATTTGTTCGTTCATTGTTGGTCATTTGGGTTGGCTTGTTTATTTGACTGTTTGGGTTGGGCCATTGTTTGATTTGTTTTGTATCATGTGGCCGATTTTATAAATATGTTTGGTAAATTTTGTTGTTGGTTTGTTGGGTCGTTATATTGTAAAATGACATAAATACCCTTCATTTAATAAAAATGTAGATGTGATAGAATTTGTAAATTTATAGATTAATTAGGGTATAATGGTAAATTGATTAATAAAAAGCCAAAAGCCAAAAGCTAAGTATCACTACTTTTTGGCTTTGTCAAAAGCTGCTTAAAAGCCACTACAAAAAGCCACTTACCAAACAAAAATTTTGGTTGTTTGACCAAAACAAAAAGCCAACAGCCAAAAGCTGGCTAAAAAGCCAAAATCCAAACACCCCCTTTATAGGGTTGTGTTTAGTAAAGTGAAGTTGCATTTAGCAATCATGAAAAAAAATTTAGAAGTTTGTTTCTAAAATTTTTTCTTGTTTTTAACAATCCTCCGCGGGCTCCGCGCCTCTCTCTACGAAACTTTGAATGACATCAAACTCAAATTCCATGTCCTCGCAAATAAGCCATCCAACCTTGATAGGACACAACCCTCAATAAATCTCATTATCTGCAATCAATGGCGACCCAAGTATTTGATCCCACCGGCGAGTTCATTGTCCAGTGGAACAGCCTTATGTTTATTGTTGGGTTGATCAATTTCTACCTAGACCCAATTTTCATGTATCTCCCTTCGAATAAATCGACCGCCTTCATATACATGGATCTGCAATTAGGGGCACATCTTGCAGTATTAAGAATGGTTGGAGATTTCGTTCGATTTCTTGACATTATAGTAAGATTCCGCACAGCCTACGAAGATCCAAGGTCAAAAGTTTTTAATAAGAGGCGGCTGGTTCAAGAACCTCGAGCAATTGCCATCAAATACTTGAGGTCTACTTTTGTCGTTGATCTCCTTGCAGTTTTGCCACTGCCACAGGTATGTAGCTTGCATTTGGTGTACGGTTTTTGTAGCTCAATTTCACTGCTAGTTGATTTAGGTACCTTGGGGATGTGAAAATTAGCATTTTGGGACATCCTGCAAAAACGAGGATGGTTAACTGGTTAATGGTTATCGGATACTTTCTGAGTAGAAGACAAGCCTACAAAGTTGGAGATTAAAGTGTAGACTGTCGTTAGGTGTTCCACCTTTTAAAAGGAAATCAACGGTATGCGTAAAGTATCTAAGGATAGCTTGTTGGACTAAAGAGATCCACGTCAGGTTAGTCAATGATATATTCAGATTGTAGACTGTCATTGGGTGTTCTTGACTAAATGCTGTCATTTGCCCCATGTGGTGCAGTTATGTTAGTTCAACTTTCAAACCCATCTCCAAGACTCCAAGTGGAAAAACATTTTTGACATCCATTTGGCGCAGTATCCCACTTCTAGCAATCTTCTCATAATAGTCAATGTAGCCACAGATTTAAAAGTGTTCCTCATAATCCTCTTCACACATGTACAGATGTACTTACATAGTTACATCCCATTAACCTTCTTTCAAGGGCTCGGTTGTAAGTGGTCACGACACCCAAATGCTTTAAGGTAGTCTTATGACCGAACACGGGAGTAGGCAATCTATTGATACTACTGTCTAGACACAATTTTCCCAAAATCTCTTATCCCTGCCTAAAATGTAATCATTCTTGTCATTTCAAGTATATTCTTTTGTTCTATTTCTATTCCATTCTGTTGGGGCCTGTCTACATAGACTGCAAAAGATGTCTTGCACATGCATTATCTGAACCCAGTATTGTGACTTTCTTGTCAAACTGATTGCCTATAAAGTCTACAAATGTTTGAATTGCAGCAAATGTTTCAGACTTGAGTTGTAACAAGCACCCCAAGTTGCTCGAGAATAATCATCAACCACAGTAAGAAAATACCTGTGCAGGAGTTCAGTACATACCTTATAGGGTCCTCATATGTCAATGCCTAGCAACTCAAACAATGATTTTGCACATGATTTACTACAACATAAGGAAGCATTGAAGATTTACCTATAGGACAAGTCATGCTAATAGTATTGTTCCAACTTCCACATTTGGAATGCAGCCAACTTGTTTAAACTTTGTTCAAAGAATCATTAAATTATGATGCCATCCCATGTATTCATTCAGTTTTTCCATCTTAGGGCTAACATATGATATCTTTACTTAGTATTGGCAGTCAATGCAACAATCAAATAAGTTTTTTTATTCTTGTTTTCTGTACTCTTGTATCCAATCAATGCATCTGTCAAGCTGTGAATCACTTTTTTCAACTGCCATGTTAACAAAACAATAAAGTCCTTTAATTATATGGGAAGCACAGCTTGGGATGATGCGAACACCTGATAAAAGATTACTTGTGACAATTGCCACCTTGCACCAATTTACTCACAGACAACTGACAACAAGTTATACTCAAGTTCAGGAACACCCAGGAAACAGCAGAAGTTTCAGCCTCGACTTTTTTTCCAAGAATACTATACCAACATGAGAGATGCCTAAGGTTTTACTATCTGGCAGGTCAATCGTAGACCTGTTATGTGTTACAACTCTCAACTGGCTCCAAGAGTCCATGAGAAGCAATGACCTTTTGGTTATCAAATTGCCAGTGTTTGTCACCATCGTTGACAAAAAATTCATCTGATGGTTTAATGGTACGAATTATTAGAGATTAATCTAGAAAAATCTAGATGTGTGTAATGAAAAATATAGTTTATGTAGTCTAGAAAAATCTTGCATTAAGTGGAAAGTCAAGTGATGATCATGTATCTAGAAATATCTTGTAAGAATCAAAGATATGTAATATTAGACAAGTGTAGAAAATTCTAGAAACTAGGATACAACACTATAAATATGTTGTATGTGCATGAGTTGAAGGTGAGCTAATCAAGAGAGCTCCCATAAAATATTTTGGAGGGTAGAAACAAGGGTTCTACCAAAGAGATAAGTGAGAGATATGGGCTCTCACAAATATAGTTGTACTATTCTTATTAATGTAATCAAACAAAATGCAATTTCGCTATATTATGAAGGGTCCATTACAAATTTCGCGTGCGCCCCAAAATTTCTATCATGGTATCAGAGCCGGAAAGTGATTACGACGAAATTGAAGACCGGAGAATCGAGAGATGAAGGATTACAAGATTTGAGGAAAGTATGCAATATAGCACGAGAAAAATAGGTAAGTACTAAATCTAAATTTTCTTAAAGAATAATTTATGGAGGAAAATGAAGTAAAATAAAGTTGATAAAAAAAAATTAAGAAAGATGGAGAACAAAATTTTTGATGAAAATTTGGAGAAAGAAAGATTAAAAAAAAGAGAGAATTAGTTGGTTAGTGACATGAGCACTAACAAAGAATAAAATAATGAGGGAGGTTGATGACATGAGCATCAACAAGAAAAAAAATTTTGGAGAAATTTTACTAAAAGAATGTTGAAGAAAAATATTTAAATTGAAATTTTTTTATTAAATGTTGGAGAAGGAAGATGATGCTAATGACAAGGTCATTAGCAAAGCATGTTGGTGACAAGAGCATCAACGGTTAGGAAAAAGGAAAAAAAAAATATTCACAAAGAGATTTTTGGAGTTTGCTAATGACATGAGCATTAGCAGTGATGGGTGGTGACATGAGCACCACAACAACAACAAAAAAAAACTTTGGAGAATAAATAAATAAATATTTTGGACGAAGGCTGGTGACACGTGCATCAGTAAGCTAGTTGATAACATGAGTATCAACGAGAAGATCATAAAAATTGAGAAGATGGAGGTTGGTAACATGAGTACCAACAAAATTTCAAAGAAAAATAGACAATGGAGATGAGAAGCAATAAGAAGAATTTTTTTGGAGAACATTATGAAAAAGTTAAGATTAGGGGAGCAAGTTGGTAACAAGGGTACCAACATAAAGAGTTGAAGATCTACAAGATGGGAAGAAGAAGCAAAGTTGAGGATAGTTGGTGACATGGGCACTAACAAAAACAATTTCGGTACATGATCGGATCGTTGATGACAGGTGCATCAACATATTTAAGATGTTTTTGAAGTACAAGATTTTTCAGATTAAGGGGGAGTATTAGAGATTAATCTAGAAAAATCTAGATGTGTGTAATGAAAAATATAGTTTATGTAGTCTAGAAAAATCTTGCATTAAGTGGAAAGTCAAGTGATGATCATGTATCTAGAAATATCTTGTAAGAATCAAAGATATGTAATATTAGACAAGTGTAGAAAATTCTAGAAACTAGGATACAACACTATAAATATGTTGTATGTGCATGAGTTGAAGGTGAGCTAATCAAGAGAGCTCCCATAAAATATTTTGGAGGGTAGAAACAAGGCTTCTACCAAAGAGATAAGTGAGAGATATGGGCTCTCACAAATATAGTTGTACTATTCTTATTAATGTAATCAAACAAAATGCAATTTCGCTATATTATGAAGGGTCCATTACAAATTTCGCGTGCGCCCCCAAAATTTCTATCATGGTATCAGAGCCGGAAAGTGATTACGACGAAATTGAAGACCGGAGAATCGAGAGATGAAGGATTACAAGATTTGAGGAAAGTATGCAATATAGCACGAGAAAAATAGGTAAGTACTAAATCTAAATTTTCTTAAAGAATAATTTATGGAGGAAAATGAAGTAAAATAAAGTTGATAAAAAAAAATTAAGAAAGATGGAGAACAAAATTTTTGATGAAAATTTGGAGAAAGAAAGATTAAAAAAAGAGAGAATTAGTTGGTTAGTGACATGAGCACTAACAAAGAATAAAATAATGAGGGAGGTTGATGACATGAGCATCAACAAGAAAAAAAATTTTGGAGAAATTTTACTAAAAGAATGTTGAAGAAAAATATTTAAATTGAAATTTTTTTATTAAATGTTGGAGAAGGAAGATGATGCTAATGACAAGGTCATTAGCAAAGCATGTTGGTGACAAGAGCATCAACGGTTAGGAAAAAGGAAAAAAAAATATTCACAAAGAGATTTTTTGGAGTTTGCTAATGACATGAGCATTAGCAGTGATGGGTGGTGACATGAGCACCACAACAACAACAAAAAAAACTTTGGAGAATAAATAAATAAATATTTTGGACGAAGGCTGGTGACACGTGCATCAGTAAGCTAGTTGATAACATGAGTATCAACGAGAAGATCATAAAAATTGAGAAGATGGAGGTTGGTAACATGAGTACCAACAAAATTTCAAAGAAAAATAGACAATGGAGATGAGAAGCAATAAGAAGAATTTTTTTGGAGAACATTATGAAAAAGTTAAGATTAGGGGAGCAAGTTGGTAACAAGGGTACCAACATAAAGAGTTGAAGATCTACAAGATGGGAAGAAGAAGCAAAGTTGAGGATAGTTGGTGACATGGGCACTAACAAAAACAATTTCGGTACATGATCGGATCGTTGATGACAGTGCATCAACATATTTAAGATGTTTTTGAAGTACAAGATTTTTCGGATTAAGGGGGAGTATTAGAGATTAATCTAGAAAAATCTAGATGTGTGTAATGAAAAATATAGTTTATGTAGTCTAGAAAAATCTTGCATTAAGTGGAAAGTCAAGTGATGATCATGTATCTAGAAATATCTTGTAAGAATCAAAGATATGTAATATTAGACAAGTGTAGAAAATTCTAGAAACTAGGATACAACACTATAAATATGTTGTATGTGCATGAGTTGAAGGTGAGCTAATCAAGAGAGCTCCCATAAAATATTTTGGAGGGTAGAAACAAGGGTTCTACCAAAGAGATAAGTGAGAGATATGGGCTCTCACAAATATAGTTGTACTATTCTTATTAATGTAATCAAACAAAATGCAATTTCGCTATATTATGAAGGGTCCATTACAAATTTCGCGTGCGCCCCCAAAATTTCTATCATGGTATCGTGAGCCGGAAAGTGATTACGACGAAATTGAAGACCTAGGAGAATCGAGAGATGAAGGATTACAAGATTTGAGGAAAGTATGCAATATAGCACGAGAAAAATAGGTAAGTACTAAATCTAAATTTTCTTAAAGAATAATTTATGGAGGAAAATGAAGTAAAATAAAGTTGATAAAAAAAAATTAAGAAAGATGGAGAACAAAATTTTTGATGAAAATTTGGAGAAAGAAAGATTAAAAAAAGAGAGAATTAGTTGGTTAGTGACATGAGCACTAACAAAGAATAAAATAATGAGGGAGGTTGATGACATGAGCATCAACAAGAAAAAAATTTTTGGAGAAATTTTACTAAAAGAATGTTGAAGAAAAATATTTAAATTGAAATTTTTTTATTAAATGTTGGAGAAGGAAGATGATGCTAATGACAAGGTCATTAGCAAAGCATGTTGGTGACAAGAGCATCAACGGTTAGGAAAAAGGAAAAAAAAAATATTCACAAAGAGATTTTTGGAGTTTGCTAATGACATGAGCATTAGCAGTGATGGGTGGTGACATGAGCACCACAACAACAACAAAAAAAACTTTGGAGAATAAATAAATAAATATTTTGGACGAAGGGCGGTGACACGTGCATCAAGAAGCTAGTTGATAACATGAGTATCAACGAGAAGATCATAAAAATTGAGAAGATGGAGGTTGGTAACATGAGTACCAACAAAATTTCAAAGAAAAATAGACAATGGAGATGAGAAGCAATAAGAAGAATTTTTTTGGAGAACATTATGAAAAAGTTAAGATTAGGGGGAGCAAGTTGGTAACAAGGGTACCAACATAAAGAGTTGAAGATCTACAAGATGGGAAGAAGAAGCAAAGTTGAGGATAGTTGGTGACATGGGCACTAACAAAAACAATTTCGGTACATGATCGGATCGTTGATGACAGGTGCATCAACATATTTAAGATGTTTTTGAAGTACAAGATTTTTCAGATTAAGGGGGAGTATTAGAGATTAATCTAGAAAAATCTAGATGTGTGTAATGAAAAATATAGTTTATGTAGTCTAGAAAAATCTTGCATTAAGTGGAAAGTCAAGTGATGATCATGTATCTAGAAATATCTTGTAAGAATCAAAGATATGTAATATTAGACAAGTGTAGAAAATTCTAGAAACTAGGATACAACACTATAAATATGTTGTATGTGCATGAGTTGAAGGTGAGCTAATCAAGAGAGCTCCCATAAAATATTTTGGAGGGTAGAAACAAGGGTTCTACCAAAGAGATAAGTGAGAGATATGGGCTCTCACAAATATAGTTGTACTATTCTTATTAATGTAATCAAACAAAATGCAATTTCGCTATATTATGAAGGGTCCATTACAAATTTCGCGTGCGCCCCAAAATTTCTATCATGGTATCAGAGCCGGAAAGTGATTACGACGAAATTGAAGACCCGGAGAATCGAGAGATGAAGGATTACAAGATTTGAGGAAAGTATGCAATATAGCACGAGAAAAATAGGTAAGTACTAAATCTAAATTTTCTTAAAGAATAATTTATGGAGGAAAATGAAGTAAAATAAAGTTGATAAAAAAAAAATTAAGAAAGATGGAGAACAAAATTTTTGATGAAAATTTGGAGAAAGAAAGATTAAAAAAAAGAGAGAATTAGTTGGTTAGTGACATGAGCACTAACAAAGAATAAAATAATGAGGGAGGTTGATGACATGAGCATCAACAAGAAAAAAATTTTTGGAGAAATTTTACTAAAATAATGTTGAAGAAAAATATTTAAATTGAAATTTTTTTATTAAATGTTGGAGAATGAAGATGATGCTAATGACAAGGTCATTAGCAAAGCATGTTGGTGACAAGAGCATCAACGGTTAGGAAAAAGGAAAAAAAAATATTCACAAAGAGATTTTTGGAGTTTGCTAATGACATGAGCATTAGCAGTGATGGGTGGTGACATGAGCACCACAACAACAAAAAAAAAACTTTGGAGAATAAATAAATAAATATTTTGGACGAAGGTTGGTGACACGTGCATCAGTAAGGCTAGTTGATAAACATGAGTATCAACGAGAAGATCATAAAAATTGAGAAGATGGAGGTTGGTAACATGAGTACCAACAAAATTTCAAAGAAAAATAGACAATGGAGATGAGAAGCAATAAGAAGAATTTTTTTGGAGAACATTATGAAAAAGTTAAGATTAGGGGAGCAAGTTGGTAACAAGGGTACCAACATAAAGAGTTGAAGATCTACAAGATGGGAAGAAGAAGCAAAGTTGAGGATAGTTGGTGACATGGGCACTAACAAAAACAATTTCGGTACATGATCGGATCGTTGATGACAGGTGCATCAACATATTTAAGATGTTTTTGAAGTACAAGATTTTTCAGATTAAGGGGGAGTATTAGAGATTAATCTAGAAAAATCTAGATGTGTGTAATGAAAAATATAGTTTATGTAGTCTAGAAAAATCTTGCATTAAGTGGAAAGTCAAGTGATGATCATGTATCTAGAAATATCTTGTAAGAATCAAAGATATGAAATATTAGACAAGTGTAGAAAATTCTAGAAACTAGGATACAACACTATAAATATGTTGTATGTGCATGAGTTGAAGGTGAGCTAATCAAGAGAGCTCCCATAAAATATTTTTGGAGGGTAGAAACAAGGGTTCTACCAAAGAGATAAGTGAGAGATATGGGCTCTCACAAATATAGTTGTACTATTCTTATTAATGTAATCAATAAAAATACAATTTCGCTATATTATGAAGGGTCCATCAAAACTTCTGCATGCGCCCCGAAATTTCTATCACGAATGAGATTAGTATAGGTGATTAAAGACTATTTAGGTTGAGAATCAGCTACTTTCACTACTCCAGTATCTCCTCAGCTGTCCATGCGAACCACGCTTGTACCATACTGACCAAACACCATGGAAGTATGTTCTAGAGCTTAGAGTGAGAAGAAATTATATTCTCCTGGATTTATTCTTGCATAATTACAGTTTCTTTCTCCCTTTTATAGTCTACAGCTCATGCAGTACACTTGCCTAATTCTCTCATGACATAATATCACATCAATATAGAACTAGCTAGGGAAAGGTAAAAAAAAAAAAAATCAAATAAATAAATAAGGAAAAGTAACTATTGAGAAACATTATATCATGAACCCACAAACCATGATGTCTTTGTTGTTTTATACTTTTATGTTAAAAGATAGTTTTTCTTATCCAGCCAACCTTCCCACTCTACTGGCATTAGTTATGAATTTGAGCTTCTTTATATGTTGACACTCCACGGCCAAAGATAAGAGCTTGCCAATAACCATCTAAAGAGTTCTATTACATATAAACCTCGGCCGGATATGGATACATGGGGTATGGTCCAAGAAAAGATAGGAAAAATTTATATATCTGTGTGGGATACTTTTAACAAGCCTAACACGTCTGACTGTCTTGAGTAACAGCAAACAAAGCTTTTAGTCGGATCATTTCTTTTCCTATTGAGAATATCCTTTTTTAAGTCATTGAACGATTATAAATTTAAAAAAGAAAAAAACACTTATTATACTCTGCGTTGCCATGGTTTTTCACCTGCTCCTGATTCTGCTCTTCTTCTCAGCATTGCCATGGGATCTCACCTACTTTGAACTCTGGAGTTCCTATGTGTAAGCTTTATAGTTTAATGCTTCCTTCTGCTTTGTCAGGCTTATATATGGCACCGGATTCTATCATCAAACACTGCATCAACAACCAGTCCCGTAAATGGCATTGATATATATGCTGATCTATATGATATCTTCTGTTTCCAGCTTGTTCCACGGTTGTTTGTTGTGATCTATTCATCAAAAAGACAAATCACTAAAACTTCTAGCATTCGGATGAACAGTGCCATGTCAGGAGCTTTCTACAACCTCCTATCATTTATGGTTCTTAGTAATGTGAGCAATATACTTCTCTGTGATTCGTCCTTTAGTCTAACATGATTACCATGTTGCATTATTTTTTTTGACCTATTTGGTTGACTTATATCAATGTCTACTGTAATACAGTTAGTTGGAGCCATGTACAACCACTTGCACATCTACTGGCTGGTACGCTGTGTCGATAAAATCCGAGAAAAAAACATGGATCCTCGAACCCTTCAGTGGGATCAATTTCTTTCCAATTGTACCCAAAACAATGAGATTGAACAGGGAATATTCTCCAGTGCTTTGACAAATAAGATTTTGACAAGGAATTTTGTTCAAAAATACATGTTTTGCTTCTCCTGGGGACTCAAAAGCTTAAGGTACATACCTCAGTTGAATTAACAATGTCATATCTAGTTTCTTCTGTCTTGACTTGAAGTGCTCTTTGTTCTGGATTAGCATTGATTCTTTATACATTCCTTCCTAACAGCTGGAATTCAATTACAGCTCAGTATAATAGACATTATAATGGTTGCAGTTTTGGCACACAGTAAATCTTTGGTTGTAACTAGTTATTCTGTTTTTATTCTTTTTGCAGTTCCTTGGGTCAGAATTTTACTACAAGCTTTTCCACCGTAGAGACAACTTTTAGTATATTTATTACCCTGTACGGTCTCATTTTCTTCGCAGATTTGATCACTCGGATGCAGGTATTTTTAAATGATAATATAATTACTCTTACAATTATATATCTTTTGATGTCTCAATTATCTTGGAATTGGATGCCAATCATGCAGTTGCCTCCGGTGTCTTACACTAGCTCTGTTGTATGTACATTCTTTTAGGATGCTAACGATAATACTCCTGACGAAACAATATTTTGTGGCTTCTTGTATTAGTTTATGTTGGTGTTTTTGATGATTTTAAAAGCTCTTTTTCTTCTAGCTAAATGTGTACTCTATTATACATAAAGGCTGGCATACAGTCCATGGAAGAGAGGGAGGAACAACAAAGAGCGAGACAACGAGAGGTAAAGGAGTGGGTGGATTACCATCAGCTGCCACTCGAACTGAAGGAACGCATTGATCTAGCTCTCCAATCTGAATGGACTGTAAATGGCATTGATGATGAGGCCTTGTTGGATTCACTTCCTGTGGACCTGAGATCTGACATTCGGAAGTATTTATACATCGGTCCTCTCTGCAAGGTACTTCCCCTCCTAAAGTTTTATCGTTACATTACTAATTTGTTTACAAGTTCGCAATGCACTAATCCACTAACATACCTCAGTTAGTAAATTTTGTTTCTACTACTGTCCTGTACAAACATAATTGCCCACTTTCTTCATATATGTATAATCATAGACCATAGGACTCTGCTTTGCTAATCCAAAATTACTGTCATTTACATGAAACGGGCTTCAAAAACATGTGTATTGAAGTATAAATTGCCAATTTGTGCATTAATGTGCTAGTGTGTTACACAGAATAATAAATATGAAATTACTAAATACGAAGTTATTTTTTCAGTTGCCTAAGTTTGCAGATATGGATACTCCCTTAGTGGAGGCAATTTGCCAACACCTAAAAACATTCTCCGGTAAAGAAAGCACATACATAGTATATGAAGGCGATATTGTGAAGCAAATGCTATTCATCTACAGTGGTCAATTAGAACTCTCTTTCACAGACAGGGGAAACTCCAGCTTAACAATTTTAGGACCAGGTGAATATTGTGGTCAAGAACTAGTAACATGGGCTTCACAACCCACAACTTCAATGGACAACCTTCCTTCTTCCACTTGGACCATCAAATGCCTCACAGATGTTGAAGCATTCGTGCTACATGCTTATGACATGAAGATTCTCGCAACTCAATTCGCACACAATCAAGAGTTTCAACGTACTTTCAAGCAGCATTATCCTTAACTGGGCAAACCGGTCTATGATCATGAGTTCAGATGCAAATAAGTCAGATTTATGAGTTTTTTACCATCATTGTTATGTAAAAGTTCCTTACTTTTGGTTTTGACTGAAATAAGTACATGAGAGTTACCAAGACAAGATGTTGCAAACAAGATTGGTCATTGCATTGCATGCTGACTTTGAGGCAAAAATTGTAGCTTGGGGTCAAACCGTCAATGCAAAAATGTGCATATGGGTATTTTTTGTTCGTTTGTAAACCAGAAATGAAAAGAGATTAACAATGGTTTCAGGAAATAGTAAAATGTCGTTCTTGTTTAATACAACAAACGACAAAGTCATTCTACCAAATTTCGACAATGATTTTTTTTGTGGGGGTAATTTCGACAATGGCTATTTTTTAGATAGCATTTGCATATGTGAGTTATAAATAAGATGGTGCAATGAACCACCTTTACAATTTGGAGTTAGGATGACTATAAATCCAGAGCAAGTAGTAGATTCAATATTTATCCTTTGTCAAAAAAAAAAAAAAAAAGAAAAGTAGTAGATTCAATATAAGCGTACACTAAAAAGATAGAGTTTTTATTTTTGGCATGTCAAAAAAAGAAGAAGATAGAGTTTAAATCAAATATTAATAGTTGCCAAACAATTTGTAAGATACAGTTTATTCTTCTTTATTTATTTTGACTTATGAGATAGAATGGGGTACTGTTTCGGAATCAGGGGTTTCGTAGCCATGGTATGACTTTCTCTATCGTTTTACGTATTGAAATTTGAAGGTGAAAATATTAGTTATTCATTCTTAGTCAAATGTTATAGTCACGACCTCCATAATAAAAGAACTATGGTTTCACTATTGATGGGGTGATCATGTAGAGGGGGAGTGGGAGAGTACTGGGTGGAGTAATGGGTTTATTAAATATAATGGAGTTCCTTGATCAATCTTTGGAGAGCTATGCATCTGCAAAAACTTGAAATGAAATCAAGTGCTCCTTTGTCTTAATCATGTTTTTGAGTGACTCAGCAATAATAAAATGAGCAGCCGTTTCTCGCGTACCATCTATGTTGGTAACTTACCTGGAGATATCAAAGAACATGAGGTTGAAGATCTGTTTTACAAGGTTTGAGTTTTGTAATTCTGATTGTTTGCCTTTTTTTTACTTCCAGTAACTTATTCCTCTGTAAGCAATCGCTGTTTTCACCAATTTTAAGTATCTCTTTGTTGATCCCCTAGATCCTATGCTACTCAGACTCGTGTACTCATGTCTGACACGGGAATATACAAGTGTCCGAATTGTCTATTTCATGTAAAGTTTCCATGACTTTGGCCCAAAATAAAATGGCGAAGTGTCCGATCCATGTCAGAGTGTTGGTACTTAAGATAAAATGAAGAGTTCAAGTAACATAGACTGTATCATTTCCCTTAGTATTGTATGTTTGCTGAGAACATAGGTTATTATAGAATATAGATGGCCTAATGGTTCATGAAAATATGAGGTTTGATGGTTTATCACAATAATGACACTTGACATACTAACATTCTCACATTATTATGTTTGTCAGAGAGATGTTCGATGGAAAAGAGTGTGTCTTTGTCATGACTCACAAGTTAAATTACAACCTACTTATTCCGAAAAATAGAGAGTTTTTACAAATTACAAGTTGCAATTGCTACGAATTATCCTAATTTTATACCACTCAAGCTCTATTCTCCTTAAACTTATTAAAATAAGTTCTAGCAAAAATGAGTTAAGTTCAGTAAAAATAAATTTAGTCTAAATAATTTCAGCAAAATAAGTTCAATATTCAGCAAAAAAAATTAAGTTATGCAAAGTGAGCTCGAGAGGAAAAAACACTCACATATGCAAATAGAGGTGGGCACAGGTTGGTCAGCCGGCACGGCTTGGGCCCGGCCTGAGCCCACTACTTGGGTCGTGGGCCTGCCACAGGTAAGAAATTTTATTTAAGGACCGACTTGGCACTAGCCCGCCTATATGACCCGCGACCCGAACGCTCTTCTCTTTATTTGTTACTCTAAAACTGCTAAAAATCCAAAAAAAAAAACATAAAACACGGACCAGGCCTGCAGGAGGCACGATCCCAGCTCGTGGACAAAATATGAAAATTTGAGGTCCGGCTCGCCACTCATGGGTCCGTCCCGACCCGACCCGACATTGTCCCAAGCCCGCGGCTAGATTCCATGAAAAGGCCCGGCCCAACCCATGCCCAAGTATATATATATTCGGATCCATTAAATTTGTAATTTGTCATTAGCCAGGACTAGGGGTGATAATGAGTTTAGCCTGTTCGCGAACAGTTCGGGATCGGCTCGGTCAAAACTCGGCTCGTGGTGGCTCGCCTCGGATTCAGACTCGGCTCGAGACTTTAACGAGCCGAGCTGAGCTAGGCAAAACTCGGGTCGAAAGCTCGTGAATAGACTCGATTATACTTTTATATAGATAAATAATATATTTATATATATACATAAATATATTCACCTAGATATCACACAATAATAAGTTAATAGTTTCATTGTCTAAAAGAAAACCTATAAATCTCAAATATTAAAAAGGAAAAACAAAGAAAACATGTAAAAATTAAGGGTGATAAAGAGTCAAGCATGTTCGTGAACAGTTCCGAAACTTCGACTCGTTTAAATTTTGAAGCTCATTAACAAACTTGCTTGCCAGAACTTAAGCTTTGGCCATTTCAAATAAACTTAAACGAACACAAGCCGAACAAACTACAGTCCGGGGCTCGGCTCGACCGATAAACAGCCCTAGCCAGGACTAGGAGCTACAAGATTCTTTTTCTTTTGAGGGGACTAGGAACTGCAAGATAAAGAAAGGAGAAATTGGGCAAAATCCAGTATTCTTGACACCGAAATCTCAATTTGGTATGTTTGGTTGTTTGCTGCTGAAAGTCTGAAGCTAGTCATTTTCTGTCTTGAAAGCCTCACTTCTCAAAGTTCATCACATTTGGAGGAAGCAAGGAGCCAAAGCTAGGGTTAAATTTTCTTCCCAAATTGAAGCTCTTTTTCTTCGTCTTCTGGTATTTCTTTCGATTTTCTCATCTTCACATCTATTGTCTTCCAGAAACAATTTTAGATTTCGCGTAGAATTTACTCCAGATTTATCACCATGTTGTAGAACTTGCAAATTTGCGATTTTGTTGTGCTGCAGAAAGAGAGAGAGAGAGAGGGCGAACAATCTCAATTTGGAATTCGATTGATACTGAATCTTCTATTTTTTCCGACGAAATCTCATATGTAATTGAAGAATTAAGGTTTTACATTATCCGATCCTTTGCCTGTTTATTGGGAGGAAAAGATTGATTTTTCCCTTTTTCGGTGCTCAGATATTTCTTTCTGAGCTTTGCTTGCTAATTTAGGAAGTGATATTTATTATTCTTTTTTTAGGGTTTGGTTGGTGAGTTGGGGTTTGTTGCGGGAGAAATTGTATAGGAAAGAAAGGATACCGAGCTACTATGAGAGTCAAGAGGGTATACAATGAGGTTCTATCTCTTTGTTTGATGTTTGTTTTGCTGAGAGGATGAGGAGTACCAAGCTAGCGATACGAGACATAGATATCGGTTTGCATTTTTAGCGAAATTCTGCAGGCAAGGATTTCATTGGAGCATCATTGAGCTTCAATTGATGTGCTCTGGTGGCTCGGAAATGGTTGTCATGTACTCGTGTTGTTTTAATTTCTTATAATTTAGCATTTTGAAACATTTTTTATTATTATTATTGGAACACCCTTTAAAATGTTGTATTATTGCTATTATTTTTGCCATCGATCAACTCAAAGCGGGGTTTATTGTAGGAAATTAATTATAGTCCACTAGTGGTTTAGAAAGGTGCGAACTATTTGTAGGTTTTGCGAAGTAATTTATGTGGCTATTATTTTTTGATAGTGGAAGTAGTTTACTATCAACTTCATAGTTTGGAAATGAATGAATGTAGGCTGAAGTGCGTTTATGAAAAGGAGAGCTATTAGATTGAGGTTCCAAGAGCCATTTTTTTTGGTGCACTTGATTTACTCTGGCTATCCATTTCCACAGATCTTTCTTGCCACTTTGCTGCTAGTAGTTCATTTAGGGGCCTTTCACTTCATGGGTGTTTCTCTTCATTTTGTCATGAGCAATTTTGCTTTGTAGTCTTCTTATTTTATGAGTTTCTGATTGAAATTCTCCTTTGTATTGCCTGGTCAAGATGATAGAGTAACCCCCCTCTAATCTTGTCTCTCTCTCTTGTGTGTGTGTGTGTGTGTGTGTGTGTGTGTGTGTATGTTGGGGAAAAGGGTTGGATACTAAAGACAAGTACCTTGTGCAGAAAAGGACTTATATATTTATATCTTGATAGATTTATTGTTAAGGGAACGGGATTGTCATGGTTATGAAGTGCAATGCCTTTTGATGCCGTTCTCTATAGTGAATCACTGAATCATATAAGCTGTTACATGATGATAACAAAGTATCTACGTCGAATCCTTTCAACTGGCATCGATGCTTTTGTGACGTTAGTTGCTTGTCTATGTCAGTGCACTATATGTCATCACCCGCATTTCACTTATGTTTGTCTTATGGTGAAGGTGGGAAAAATTGGAAACACTTCTTTCCCCCCTCCCCTGAAGTAGTTCATTTGAAAATCTGTTACTTGCTCGTCCCATTTTCCTGGAAAACTGACATCATTTATTGGTGTTCTATATATGAAGTTTTAGACAAAAAGATTGGTAATGCACTTGCTGTGTTGTTCATTGTGGGTTTGAAAAGGGAAGTGAGGTGGCTTTGCCAAGCTTGCAAATGATCAGCTCTTTACAGCTGAATTTTTGAATTAAAATTCTAAGTTATTAATGCCTTGGTGAGTTGGTTCTTACGGAACTTTGCATGTTTGTCAGGAGCCATAATCGTAAACTTTAATTCCAGCTCGTAGGTTCAAACGCCAAAGATGGGTATGGATAATTTTGCTCCATTATTCTCTTATTCATTGTTTTCAGAGAGACCTTGTTTATATGATTATAGCTTTTGGGGGCCATCTGTAAGAGGCTTTCTGCATACATTGTAATCCTTGATCTCCTATCTTCTATAATCATTGTTCTGTGTTGTTTTCCTACATTTGTTGTTTGATCTATGCTTTGAATTTTGCAGTTTTTTTTTTTTTTATTGTTGAAGTTCCCTTGTTAGTGCCTTAGTGGCTTATATGCCTGAAATTGTAGATTGGCTTTATATGTTGATCCAAACTCGTAATATTGCCCCTATTCACATTTACAAATTATTAATATATCTTTCTTTTCTTCGATCAGGATTATTGGATGTATCTTAATTTTTAAAGTGTGTACTATTGTTGCTACTCAACTTGAGTTAATAGGGAGTAGATCACTAGATCTTAATATCTTAACTTCAGCTCTTCCTACGATGTTTATGAGTATGGTTGCTTACATAGTTACTTCCACCTGAAGTCGGGGAATTTATGTTTATTCTGTCTGTAACTTTTTAGACCCGTCCTCTTACAGATGGTAGTCTGTTTCTTCAATGCTTTTCTTCCTCCCCCTTTGGGAAGGAGTAGAGGGTGGTCAAAATGCCGAGTGCTAGAATTTTTTTTTTTTTTTTTTTTGCATTCAGAAGAGTCATTTCGGAGGATTGTCTACTTTCTAAAGCTAATGGAATGGGTTCTCTGATTGCATATCTGACGTATGAAGCTGGAATTATTGCAGCAGATGCTTGTATGCTTTGTGGTAGTTGTAGTCTGTATGCAGTACATTACTTTAGTTTAACTGAATCAAGGTTCAATATTCTCCTTTAATGGCAGATATTTCGGAAGAGATTCGTGCTCTGCAGCTTGATTCATCTGGTAATTAAGGAGGCTGGATATGCAAATTTATTATGTCTTTTTTATTTTACTTTCACTGAATTTAGTTATATTCTGCATGAAGCAGAAGATAGTGGTGCAATTGATGTGGAGGAGACTAGGCCAAAAGAAGCTGATGGTGTAGTTGAAATGGAGGAAGGTAAATTATTTTGTCTTTGTTTTGTCACTGTATAGTCTCTATTACCCTCTTAAGACTTTGTTTTGATAGCAATCAATCAATCATGGAGAGACAAGAAGGGGAGGGAAGGAGAGGCAAGCGGAAGAAAAGGAAGGGGAGGGAAAAGTGATTTAACATGTTTCTTCCAAATCTTTTCAACTTTGGAAGGGTTTGGTTTATTAAGAGGGGAAGGAATGAAATCCTTCATATCTTCCTTTCCCTTCCCTTCCCTCATGTTATATCAAACGAGGGAAAATGAATTCCTCCCTTTCCTTCTAAATTTCCCTATCCAAACACAAAGTAACTGAGTTCTTGCCAGAGTGACATGGACAGTTATTCCTTACTGTATTGGATTTTAAGGATCTCAGTGTTATGCTTTTAGATCTGATGGTTTTAACAAACGCTCTACGGAGATTATGAGACCTTAACATTGCTGCTAGTGTGGTCTTATTGTGCAATGGTTTTTCTAACCCATGAAGCCCATATAGTTCCAAAAGAAAAAAGAAATCATGTATGTGTTAAGTGGCTATGATACCCGTACAGGTACTCGATAATTTTCTAGTCATACCCTTGTTGACACAATATGACACAAATACGCATATGAAATTTGTGAAACCTGACGTTTTGCACTCGGACATGACAACCTAGAAAAGAGAAACAATCAATACTTCATCTGTTCCAATTATTCCAAAATTATTGCAACACTTGCTTTATTTAGTAGTTTTTTGATTAATGCAACACTTCTATAGATGGAAATAAAGATATATCCACACATGGGACTACTTACATCAAACAATTTTTCTCTCTCCTTAATTTAACATATCTATTAACACCGTACCCCACTTCCAACTCCCTCATTAATCTCCGTGCCAAAGGCAACTAGGTTGTGTTGCAAAAGAGCGGAGGAAATATTATGTTGGAAGAATTGTTTATTGGTATCAAATTGGTGCACCACACCCTTAGGCGTCATACCTGTCCATGGTTGAAGGATTAATTGCAAGGAAAATTGTAGCAATCAACAAAGCTTTCAGATCAACCCTAGATCTGTAAATGAAGGTGTAATTTAGTAAATAAAGATGTACATTATCAGGGCTTTTACTCGCGATGCTAAGGCGTATCGAGTGCCATGGTCGTGCTCTGGCCTATTGTCTTCTTTGGCGACTGTTCTTGAAGTTTCTGTTTGCTTTTGCAATTAGCTGGCCACTTCTCCTTCTCTATTTTACTCTCTACTTTCTTTTTTCTCCTCCCTTAAAACGTGATACTGGAATGCTGTTGATAGGCTCATATGATAGCTGTTCTTTTCCCTTTTTTCTTATTTCTTTGGTGCCTCTTTTGGTGCTAGGGTAACTTTTAGTGTTAGGACTTGAGAACCCTATAGAGATACTGCAGCCTAGCGTATTAACAAGGGCAGTCTGAGCTAACTGTATATATATATGTATATATATATATATGTATATATATATATATTTATATATATATATATATGTATATATATATATATGTATATATATATATATTGTCGTATCCGACGCGGTCCCTGATAGTCCTACCAAGTCCAGGTAACATGTCGAGTGTTTACAATATTGCACGTACTTAAGTGGATACTCGTCAGAGAGTTAGGGGTTACGAAATAAAAGCAAAGCTAGGGGTCACACCAACAGGTAGCTTTTTTTTTGCAAGTGGAACCAACAGGTAGTTGGATTTACGACTTTTTGTTTTCTGGCAATATGAAAGATTATTATTTGCGTTAAATAGAAGAGCTAAAGCATTAGAATTTAAATCAGAACTAGTCCATTGAAAGTGAAAGACCTTGAAAGTAAAAGGATTTTGTTTTATTAATTACTCTGAGCATCAGTATCTCATATAGACCTTGACAGCATGGTAGCACTGCAGTTTCTTCTTCAATGCCCTGTCTCATGTGTTCTTCTTAGCCCTAGTCTCCCAGATCTATTTTTACATGAGTGATGATCCCTTCTCTTTTTAATTTCACTCATGTGCACTTGTTGTATCTTGCTGCATCGTTTCTCACCCCTTGTGGACTCCTTTTATTTTTTTCTAGTGGGAGGTTTGCATCAATTAGCTGAAAATGTTGTGTTGGAATAGCTTAAGAGCTGCCTGCATATCATGGATATAAATTTCCACATTATGTATACAATGTCCAAAAGAATTATTCTTGGTGATGCATCTTTTCCAGAGACTTTGTTGTGTTGGAATCAGGATGACTGGTATTTTTCGGTCTATTACGTGCTTTATAGGAGGTAAAAGATACCAAACTATATGGTGTTGAGCTAGTTTAGATCATACTTTTGTGGATAGTCTTCAGTTGTAACTATTATGCATATGATATTTAGAACACATGATGGAAGCTTTGTTTATAATTTGATCTGATGCCTTTCAGCTTAATCATTAATGTCATTGATCATCTTTTTGCAGATGTTGAGGACTCTTCAAATATTGAGCAAATGCAAGTGGAGCAAAAAGGTAAAGTTGAGGTCTGGGATGAAGATTATGATTATGTTCCTTTATGGTTAATGGTTTTAAGGCCATTAAATTGCTCTTTCGCGAATTGTAGCTTTTACAAGATTTTTTCTCAGATCTTGTGTTTGCTCTCTTATTGGTAACATTGTAATGGCAGAATGGTGGTCCTATTTGGTTATACTTTCTTAAGCTCATATATTCATTTATTACTCTTGAAAGATTAAAGTGTTATGTAGTCTTACTTTTGATTCTAACTATATAGTAAGTATTAACTGAACACTTTTGAAGTTGGATGCATTTGTTGAAGTAAACTGATCTTAATGAGATTGATCTGTCAAGCTAATCTGATAAATTGATCTTTTAAGAGAAGGAAAAGGTGCAAGCTCCTGTTCATGAAGCAAATGAAGCAGTTGATATTGTCGAAGAAGTTACGAACAAGAAACGCCACCTTAATGTTGTGTCTATTGGTCATGTTGGTGAGTCAACTTCTGATGTTCTTTCTCTCTATCTCTGGATATGCTCTCGATGGTATATTGATATGTGTCTGTGTCGACTCATATTGTTATGGAGCTTGATGATCATTTTTTGATCTTGAGTTATGCTCATGTATGAGCTGCCTCTATTACATAGTTATTATGTTTGTCATTTGTGGTCCTTGTGGATGTCAAATTTGTCTAATTTTCTATTACCTTTTTGTTCCCTTTGAAAATATGCTTTGCAGACATCCGTGCTATATGTTTATGGTAGTGGAAATATATTCTCTCTTCTATTCTTTGATTAAGCCACCTCCGAACTTATCTGGAGGTGTATTTTTTTTTATATTATCTGTCGTTACGTCGTGGGTGCAGATCCCGTCTTAGTCTTATATCTTCTTCTTTGGGGAACAATTCTTTTGGATGGAATGATGCTTACAATCTTTGTCATTCCACTCCAGAGACTGTTATGACATGTAATTTGCCTTTTGATCCTCCCTTGTAATCCTTGTTTTTCTTTCATCTTTGGTATCTTTACATCTCCATCACTTCTGTGTATTGCGCAGCAATTTGCATAGCAGTTAATTGCTAATGCTTTTGTGGGTATCCAGCACTTGTATTAGTAGTTAATGACTTAATGTCCTTATGAATAGGCCTGGTATGTTTGGTGCTATATATGTATGCCTCGAGATCTAGACATCAAACAAATGTCTAATGGCTAGGTAAAGAATTCCTGCAAATGTTGAGAAAGTTTGTTTTCTTGTATTTTTAATAGTTAATTGATTATGCTCCTATGCTGTCTTCTTATCTTGCTTCATTTCCTGTTGTTGTTTTTCAATTTCTCTGTTGCCTATAAGGTTTGAATCTGTGAAACATTTGATGGTTTTTTTTTCTTTTACTTTCATCCTTGGTCTTCCTGTTCATTTTTTAATTCCCATGAAAAATTCCTTATATTTGGGTTTCAGATGCGGGTAAGTCGACAATTGGTGGCCCAATACTTCTTCTTAGCGGGCAGGTCGATGATCGCACAATCCAAAAATATGAAAAAGAAGCCAAGGATAAAGCGAGAGACAGCTGGTTAGGCATTTTTCAGTAGCTATATTAGCATAAATGCATAATCTTATGTTATTGTTTTTTGATGCTTGTAGTTAGAAAGAATGCTTGAATTTTTCATGATAAATATGTAGTAAAATTTAAGGATTTTTTATGCTTGTGTATGGGAAAGAGCTGCCGGTGATTTCTTGAATCCAGGGCCCAAAGTGGCTACATGTGGAAATATTATTTATGACTTATCAAAACCGTATTGATATGTGTACCTATCCTTCATATTATCTTATTGCACTGTTACACTCATGAATGTGATTCTTCTTTTCCCTGTACCCTATTTCGTTTTATTTAGAAGTGGATACCATACTATATCATTTATCCCGTCTGCAGCAGCGAATGCTCGTCGTAATAGAAAACTAAACAAAGCAGATCTAATCATTAGTATAATCGAAGTTAGTAAAGGCAATACCATAAAAAAATTAAACCCGCAAGCTCGAGGATGTAGTTATATGATAAAAAAACCTGTGTCACATAACTGTTGTTCCACTCCATAATATGCAGTACTACGTAATGTCATCTATGTTTCCCGGAGGTTTCTAGCTTTTACGGGGCTTTGATCCCTCAGGTGGTCATAATATAGATTTGTTTAAGCGACAAAATAAAATGATATCTTATGCTAATAGTCCATTTGTAACCTTGTGTGCTGTTCTGTGTATTTTAGGACTATTTAACAAATTCATGGGTTGGTTTTATGAATGTCTCTTGGTTATGGATTCTCATTATATTCCAGACACCATCTACTCTGTGTCCATCTTTTAGTTGCTGATGACTGGACCATCAAACCTTGTACAAAAACCTTTGCCTTCAACCTCTCCCACCTTTCTAAGAGGGTTTTGGGGTGTGTTTCTTGAATTGGTGTTCATTCGTGTTATATATGTACTCACTGTATGGATTTTTCTTTGAATTTACCTGATTCTGGGAGAGACAACTGGAAGATCGGCTCTCCTTCCATTACTTTTTTTTGGAATTCTTTTATTACTAATCTGTCTTAAATGGCAATTACTTGGTCATCATTGTTCGCTATGTTATTGTATACATTTATCAAAGCTGTACTTATCATGGTATTTTATTCCATTGAATTTTTTCTTTAGTTCTTGAACTTCTAAGTTCTCATCATGTGGTTTGAGATATGTATTTCAGTGTTTTCCCTTACCTTCATCCTTAATCTAGTAATCCCTCCGTCCCAAATTCACTTTTAGCACATTTACAAATAGAAGTGGAAAACATAGAGAGAAAAGAGTGTTTGAATGAATGTGGGGCCAACTGCATAGAAAAAGTCGAGAGAAAAACTTAGCAAAAAGGATTTTTTGCTGTTAATCTGGGACATTCCGGAGAGGAATATGTGGCGACTAATTTGGAGAGAGTGAGTACTTATCTAGTACTAGATTATACAGTGCCAAGTTTTCCAACTTCTCTAAAACTGTATAAAATTTACTTTTTTGTAATGTGGAGTTGGATAGGGTTGGAATCTTGGAGTTTGTATAAATCATTTTTGGTAGTTCACTTAATTAATTTTGTATCTGTCTCTATGCTAGGTACATGGCATACATCATGGATACTAATGAAGAAGAACGTGCTAAGGTATTTGTCTTGAGCTGCTGGATTTTGAGGCCTTGATTGGTTGAGCTAATTTTGGGTTCTTCACTGCTAATGTTGTCTAGAAATATGGGGCTATTTGTTGTGATGACATAATTAATCATTAAAATGCTTATGGCAGGGAATAACAGTTGAAGTTGGAAGAGCACGTTTTGAGACTGAGACTACTAGGTTTACCATTTTGGATGCACCGGTAATCATATTTTTCTCAGCTGATTTTATCCTTATTTTTCATTTCTATCTGAGGGCTTAACAATAGATTGATAGTGAACTTCCTTTTGCTGTGGCATTTAGCATATATCCCCACTATTTAAATAACGCAGATGGTATATTTGTGTGAGCTTGTGACGATAGATGCTTAAATTTCTTCTTCTTGGTAAGACTTTCAGCTGGTGCGTTTGAATTGGCTTTATGTCTAAAAAATATTTCTTTTGATCATGTGCTGCTTTCTGAATTTGTGCTCTTTGTTACCTGGATGCATAAGAAAAAAAATTCAAGAGAGAAGGTGTTTAAAGTATTGTTAGGTTATTACAATTTAACTACTGACCTGGAAAGCAATGGATCTTCATTGAACTCTGTGTCGAGTAGAGTGTTGTTTAAAACCTCATTGTCATGTTTTTCAGTGGCAGTGTGTCTCTGTGTAGGTGCAAGTGATATACACGCTATACTTTTTGAACTAGTCGCGCATAAGAGGACTCTTGGTCCTCTTTCTGTGGAATCAATTCTTCAATATCTATTTATAAATATACTTTCACCTAACAATAGCTAACCCCTAATAGGCCACATTTATAAATATATGGAGTACTTCCTTTTTGTTTGTCCCTTTGAGCCCTTTCACCTTTTAAATATTTTGTTAGCAAAAATTGGTGGGACGAAATAGAGCGAATGTGAAAGCAAAGTTGAGGTCCGTCATGATCATTTTTAAGCAACAACAACCATGTTCAAAGTTGCCTTCGTCTAACAAAACATCATATTCACATATGCAAAGAAACATCACTTGCAAGAACAATTTTCAGTCTGCTAGATTGGTTTTTAGCCAAAATCTTACAAATATGAGTCATAAATTTGATAGGCTGATAGGTTTATTATCATGACCAAAATTCCTTCCTTGAAATCAGGTTAATGGAATTTGATTTACTAACACAACAATTACATCATCAAAGATTCCCTTAAACTCCATAGAACGTTGTTATTATGATTTCCTCTTACTCTTTTAACTCCATACTATTAAAAGTCTCGATGACCATATTCAGCTTGTGTTGGTGTGCTGTTTTGGTTTGGCTGTCTTGAAGTAGCTGATGCTAACTGGTGTATAGTGTGTACTACCATTTATGTTGGTGAAGTTGTGAACATGTGTGAAGTAGGTTTTAAATATTTTGTGTAAACTTGTGTACTAGTAACTGCATGGACAAACATTAAACAAATGACAGATCTGCCTCTAGGCAGGCTTTGCTTGACTTTATATTGTCGCCAAGTAAACATAGGTGGTTGGTGAATACATTTCTTGTCTGTCGAATATCGTTTGAGTGGATTAGGCTATGGTAAGCACTCTAGTCAAGTAAAATATAATAAAATGAAAAAGGTAATTAAGATGATCTTGTTTCCCGATAGAAGATTGAGGAGGTTAAGTTAGTAATTTCTTATCAATGTTTTGGCACTAAGCCTCTAAATCCTGCTGGAATGTCAGTAGTGAAGCTATAACCTATAATTGTGGTCTAATGTGTTGCAATGTTTCTACAAGAAGGTTTCATCTTTAAATTCAAGAGTTCTGTGTGGGCATTGGAGAATAATATTTACGTAAAGTTTCTCTGAAACTTGCCTGCATCCTGTTTTGCTTTTCTGTTTTTGTGGGTGCTAGTATTTTTTATTTTTGTTTTCATTCTGCAGGGTCATAAAAGCTATGTACCAAATATGATCAGTGGTGCATCGCAAGCTGACTTGGGCGTTTTGGTAAGTCGCAAGGCTCTTTATGTTCTTTGTACCAAGTGCGTGGACTTTGGATCTATGATCTTTGTTCCTTGCTTCTTTTCACCATATGTGCATACATATAGGTGATATCTGCTAGGAAAGGGGAGTTTGAAACTGGATATGAGAAAGGAGGACAGACTCGAGAACACGTCTTACTCGCGAAAACATTGGGTGTTTCTAAGCTTATAGTTGTTGTTAATAAGATGGATGAGCCTACCGTGAACTGGTCGAAGGAAAGGTCTGTAATCTTGGCTTTTCAATTTAAACCAAACTAGAATTTCTATAATTTCAAGGAGATGTGTGTAGTTATATATATATATAAAATTTATATTTCCCTCCCTTCCTCTCTTTTTTGGTTTTTTTTGGGGGGGAGGGGGGGGGGAAGGATGGTATGAATTGTTATATTTTTCCTATATTTCATATGTGCTATGTATATTAGTCACTCTTACTGTAGAACTGTGTATTATGCATGTCAGTCACTCGTATATACTTGGCAAACTCATTCTAGGACTATTGTGATCATTGAAAACTAATCTTCTAGAAATGGTATAGTTGAATAATCCAACTGCATGAACGCCCTACAAAAAACCATATCTTTTTGTTCACCAACGCCCTAAAAGGGTGATTCCTAATAGAAGCCATGGAACTCTGAGAGGTTATGTCATTGCTTCAGAGGTGGCAGAGGACTTGTTAACTATTGCAGCGAGACCCTGCAATCGTACTTAAGTTTAAACATCAGCAAGGTAGATTCTCAATGCACTTGTCTTATAAACCAGATTGCAGAAAACTAGACCTGGCTGCCAAATTCTTTTCCTTTTCGAGCTTAATTTTGAAAAGCGCAGCGCGGGTCAAAAGACATCCGACAAGCCAAGCGTAGCACACAACGACATTCCTCTTTGAGGCGTGTGCTTTTTGCCACCCTTGAGTGGCGCAAGGCGCATCGCCTTGCCGCCTTTAGTAGAGAGGCACAGGAGAGAGAATAGAGTGTAGATCTGAGTTGAAAAGTTAAAAATAAATCAAAAAACTTACCTTGGCTTTAATTTAGCAATTTCGAGCAAAAACCCTTTGTTAATTACATTAAATTTCATCAAATTGAACCCTAATTAAAAAACCCTACTCTGGGGAAAACCCTAATTTCTGATTTGGTGGCAATTGATGGCCGCCAACTTGCTGGAGGTTACAGAGACTGCCGGCGAGCCATCCACCACCAGTCCCACCCATTCCCGGCGATCAAGCATCAGGTCAGTCTCTCTCTCTCTCTTCGATGCTTTCTTTTCTTAGATCTTCTCTGTCTCTTCTTCTGTTTCTTCTCTTCTTCTTCGATACTTTCCTCTTTCTCTTTGATACCTTTTTTTTTCGAAAGGTTTTTTGAACTTTACTGTTTCTCTCTGGGCTTCTCTTTGGAAGGCTGCCAACTTTATCTTTTTAGAAGGCTGCAATTTGTTTACTACATTTAACTTTTTTTTACGCCATATCAGTTTTAGAAAAAAAATAAAGAAAAAGATAAAAATAATAAAACCACAAAAGCAAATAATAATAGAATAAAAATGCGCCTCGCCGACGGGATGTTTTCACCCTGCGCCTCGCGCTTTTTTTAAAACTAAGTTTTCGAGTCATGGGAATAGGTCCATCTCATCCGCATAGACTGCACACTGCTTTTGAAAATGCTTCCAGATTCATATTTGCTTTAACTAGTGTTTTCCGTGGTTCTCAAATCTACTTCTCTTTGGCTAAGAGACGAAGCACTGCTATAAGCCTAATTATTCAAATATAGATAGTATTTACTGGCCACCTATCTTGGCAAATGTTAAAGCCAACTCCAGTCTTAGTTTTGAAGGCACGAGGGGCTCAAGGGCTTTGGAGCCTAGGCACGAGGAGAATGTGCAAAACGAAGGCAGGCACATCCTGAAGGGAGGCGCACTTTTCCTTGTTTTGTACTAATATTTTTCTATTGCCTTTGTGGTATATATTTCAATATATGAGCTCTATCTTTAAGCAAAACTGATACTCAATAAATAACATCCTTCCAAAAAAAAAAAAAAAAAAAAAGAAATAAGAGGGGTTTACATCCTCTCTGGTCCAGGGGGACTATAGGCAGTGGGGACACCTTTTGACCTCCTTTGTATTGTCTGCACACACACTCACACACACACACATTACTGCAACCGTCTCATTTATTGACTTTCAAGGCAAATTTTTGAACTTGCTAATAAGTAACTGCGGATATGTAGAGCTAGAAGAAATGTTTGAACTCTTTGAAGTGGGTGTTCAGAAGAAAAAATTGAGCAAGTAAGTAACCCAGGAGTTTGTAGCGTTTTGCCTGGAGATATCTGTATTTTTAGAGAATGGTATATGTGGGTGGCCCTCGTGACTTTAGGAAGAGTGACATAGTTCTTGTGGTTCCTAAACTGGTCACATTTTGCGTACGCTGATTCTCATCTTTTTGAACACTCCACCTGCAAAGTTATCCTTGGCTTTCAATTCTCCCATGCTTCTAAATTTCAAAGCCTTGACCATATCTTTGTTTCCATCATGAGCCATGTGATATCTTCAACGTTAACTAAGTGTTATGATGATTCATTCAGTCTTATTTTCTTCTTTTTTCCAGTTGCTCCGAATTGACCATAATATGCGTTAAAGCTTTAAGCATTATCTCTATTACTTCCTTGTGCATCTTCTTTCTGTGTATTCACGAGAGCCTTTTTGTTCCCAGGTATGATGAAATAGAGTCAAAGATGATTCCTTTCTTGAAAGGTTCAGGCTACAATGTTAAGAAAGGTAGTGGACCTTAATGTTTGACTTTCTACTTAAGCTGTTGATATATGAGTTACATCTGAGTCAAGGATCTTGGTGTATGTTTTGTTGCATGGCCTCTTGAATTTACTATACTGTATTTTTTTCTGGCATGTATTCTCATTCCTCATGTTGAATGGATGTCTATGGAATACTTGAGTATAGTTCTTTAGTTACAATATGACCACACTGAAATGCTGGATGCATCTATGCTGGATATTTCGAATGAGTTCAACTCTTTTGAGCAATCTGCCTAATATAGGCTGTGTCTGATTTTTGACATTCTAGTGTTGACTATTTGCAGATGTCCAGTTTCTTCCAATATCAGGTTTGGTTGGATCAAACATCAAAACAAGAGTAGACAAAAGTGTTTGTCCTTGGTGGAACGGTCCATGTCTTTTTGAAGCACTAGATTCCGTCGATATTCCGGCACGGGATCCTAAAGCCCCCTTTAGGTAAATCTTGTTGAACTCCGCTTCCAAGATTATGTCAGGATTGTATTCTTCTCTTTCTTATTTGACATGGTAGATATATGCATATTGAAAGTTTCTACGGTAGCCGTATAGGTCCCTGTAGACTTATATTAAGTTTTTGTTAACATGGTCTACTGGGTGTCTGGGTGTGAAGTTAGACTCACACCAAACATGAATTACTGGTTGTCCAGTCTTGTTGTCTTTTAATTTAAATACTTCCTTTCCCCCCTATCTCCTCATCCCCTCTTCATCAACAGAACTGTCATCAACTCCTCTCCTCTCTCCCCCCCTTGTCTATACTCCCTTCACTCTCCAGTCTCCAGCATCCTTCTCTCTGCTTTTTGTTCTTTAATTCATTAGGCTGTGAGCAAGGGTGGTGAGAAGTTTAGCGAAGGGTGTCCTCTGCCAGAATCTTTAAAGAGAGATTGGAGAGGATGGAGGAATGCATTTCTTCTCTGATGAGATATCCGTAAACAGAAATTTCCATGTCGAGTTTCCTTAATTGACGACAAGTCTCCGTCCTCTGCCACTACGCTTCCCTTTATCGCCAAAAACACTACCATACCGATGTCTTTAGCTGCTTTTTTTTCAGATATATGTTTTGGGAGTACGAAATGAAATTTTCTGATTGTGATGTGGAAACTACTAGCGATGCTCATGTGGTAAGTAGTAATGGTTTGAGTTGTGTTGGAGATGAGAGTTTAAGCGATTAGTGAGAGTGGAGAAGGTGCATGTGAGGATGGAGGCTGCGAAGTCGACGACAATTTAGCATTAGGTGGCAAGGGGAGATAATTAGACAAAGGGGTGGATTTGGGTGGGGCTGACGGGGTCGAGGCCATGATGGTTTTAGGTTGGGTGGTCACGACATTTTTAGAGATCCGGTCTGATAGGGAAGGGGGAAGGAGAGGCAGGTATTTTGTTGTGTAAAGATGTACTTAATTTAATGGGGTCATTTTTCCTACCATGCCTTCTATTAGAAATTGTGCCAAGGTGAGTTACATATTGAGGAGGGTGTATATGTGGGTCAATATACATCTTTATTGGCTTTATGGTGGCTGGTAGATACATTTCCAGGATGATTATGGTGAGGAATGAGATGTCTCATAACTAGGTTTAGGTGAGAGTGTTCGATCTTAGAGGTGCTTAGTTAGGGGAAATTCTTAGGTAAGTGTTTTTCCCATTTTCTTTTCTTTGGTTTGTAAAGGGTGAAAAATAGTTTTACGAAGCTGAGGATGGAAAATACTTTTCTTTTTTAAAGGAATGAATGAAACATTTTCCACCTTATTCCGCACTCTACTTTCTATCTCACTCTATTAGGTTAATGCTTGCCTTACAAACAAGCTACTTTGTTGCCTACTTACAAAAAAAAGCTAACCTTATCATTTTAGCTAACGAACTGAAATTGCTCACTACTACTACAACTTCAAAAGCCCACAAGGCCACATAACCAATAACCTCATAAAAAATCACGCTATAAGAGCCATTGTAAATTGTTTGGTTCATAGGAAAGTGATTTAACATAGGTAATGTCCATAAAGCTAAACCAACTTATTGATTTGGACTTAGTGACACATCATTTTGCCATATTGCCAAGTGTAGTAGGGTTTGAATTGACATCTTCCAAAATATGTGTCATATGTTAGGAATCAAGGGGAATATACCATTTTAGAATTTGTGTAGTCATATGATTGATCTTAGCTAACACATGGTTTATAAAAAAAGACACTTTGTGGCCTTTCCAAGTGGAGAGCAAATGTACAAATAGACTTCCTCTTATCAAAGGCATGCGGGTGTGCATAGCTGCTTTAACCCTAAGGCCTAGGGTTTGTTCATTTTAAGGCAACTGTAAATAGGAAAGATGTCCAATAACAAGATTAAGACGTGGAGTTTAAAAAGAAGGCAATGCTATGAGTTTTAACGATAGAGTGGTCATAGGAGGATCTTGACACAACTTGAGTAAAGATGAACAACTTTTCTAGAATAGTCAGAGGTCCTAGGAGAATCGAAGGGAAAAGTGGTGCACAAGGAAACAACATGGTAGAATGAGGACATAAAAATAGTGGTTAAGAAGAAGAAAAGAGCTCGAACTCGGCCATCACCCCTGCCGCACTGGTGACGACACGACACGACGCAGGTGTCGACGCGAAATCCGGGTCGGACCTTTGGGAGAAAAAGTGGACTCGGCACTTTAGGGTTTTGAGAACTTAATCTGAAGATTTGCCGTTTTGCATAGAGAGAAGAGAGCACAACTACGTTATTCTGGGAACTATGAATGGGTAAATGAATGGTCAATGCTGTTTGTTATTCAAGCTGCCAAAACTCAAAACTTACTTACAGCTGGCATTATTTATTACCTTTTACAACTCACAGCCTAGCATCATTCTTTTCTTTTGATTTTTTTATTCCTCCCCAATAAGGCAATAACTGATCCCTTTCTTTTATTCTTTTTAAAATAAATCTTTATTTTCTCTCTCTTTCTACGTAACATATGTTTACTCTCTTTTTTCAAGAAATTAAAATTAAATATTCTTCTTCTTCTTCTAAGCCTTATTCCCAAAATGATTTGGGGTCGGCTAACATGAAGCATGTCATGATATGGGGCTATGTTTTACGCTGGCCACCCCAAACCTACCGCAACTCTCCTCCTTTATCCGGGCTTGAGACCGGCAGTGAATGTCACACAGACACTCACACTTAAAATTAAATATTAGAAATAATTATAAAATGTTGAAAATATACTTTGTTTGTATACACATAAAATTCAATATTTTTTCACCAGTTGCCGTGTCCCCGAGTCCATATCCAAAATTTGGACACTTAACAAACGTGTCCGCGAGTCCTTGAATTAGAATTTCCCAAGTCCGACCCTTGGACCCGTACCCGAGTCCGACACCCGTACCCAAGTCCGAGCATCCTAGGAAAAGAGAAGGCTCCTTAGTCTCTAGCACATGTAGGAATGAAGAACATAGGACACTAAGGTGAAGGCAAAAGAAGTCGTCTCATAAGCAAATTCAAAGGGGTATAAGAAGTTCTATGTAAAACTAGACTCAAGGGAGGGGGTGGAAGAAAAATCTATAAGATGGCTAAAAAGGAGATTAGTTTTTAAGAAGGTTCTCCCTAAGGCGAATTGTGTGGAGGATAAAAAGTAAAGGATCCTTGTCTAAGATTGAGAGACCAAGGATAGATGGAGAGAATACTTTGATGTGTTGTTTATTGTAAGCCAAATGAGTGTTGCAGGAGAAATTTCTATGCAGAGGTAGGAAGTCAACCGGGAGTATATGTGATGGATTGAAAAAATAGAGGTAGAGAAGGCATTAAAGAGAATGAGTATAAGGAAAGAACAAGTAGCTTAGATGATATTCTTATATGAGGCTTGATGTTGGTATTGATGGATTAACGTAATTATTCAACAAGATTTGAAGGAAACAGAATATCGGAAGATTGAAGATTGAAGATTGATATACTAAAAGGGAGATAGCTATGGGTGCTCTTATTATCGGGATCGATCGTACCATGAGATTGTGGAAGAGAGTAACAGAGTATTGATTAAGGATGTTTACGAGCATTCCGAAAAATCAATATGGGTTTATGCACGGGGGTGCACTGTAAAGGCCCTTCAACTTATGAGACAGATGATGGAATATTATAGGGAGAGAGTAAGATTTAACAGATGTGTTTGTAACATAGGAGAGAAAGTAAGATCTAACTGATGTGTTTTGGTGTACAATGTTGAAATGGAGCACACAACGTAAATATGTAAAACCAACATTTTGTATGGGTCTAGTATGAGTAGTGGACACTTAGGAAGGATAGTGCTATAAAAATGGGGGTAGAATATTTGCACATATTGAGATGGATGTGTGAAAACACACGAGATATAATTTAGAACTTAGGTATTCAAAAGAGAAGATATAGAGGATAAGATAAGGGATAACTGGTTACGTTGGTTTGAGCATGTGACTTTGACTGGATGACTCACTAGTTAGGGCAGTGTGAAGTCGGGGGAGGCCAAAGAAGATTTCAATAGAGAGCATTAGAATTGATATGAAGATATTAGGTTTCAGGAGCATATAAAGCTTCATAGAAAGGAGGCAAAAAATATGTGGACGACCAACTAAGATATAATTTTGACTTATGTAGCCGACCCCATCTTATTGGTACTCCGATGGTATTGTTGTGGTCAATTTTGTCGTTGCTCGACTGAAATGTTCATTTGGTGGCATTGGCTGGGTTCCCTTTATGCTTGTGTATTTAGTCTGGGTGTCTAGATACCTTTTTGTAAAACTAAAATTGTGCAATAATTTCCTTTAAGGTTTTGCCACCATTTTCATGGGTGACCCATTTTCTTGAAAAAAGGGAGTGTGAATACCTTCTCTAAATGAGCCATGTGCTTCTTTCTCATTGGCCGAGAGACAAAAGCAAGAAATTGGTCATGTTTTGGGTTTGTTTAAGTGGATTGTCTTTTCAGGAGACTAGTCATATGGATTAGTTATGGTTTGAGGTCAAGAACAATCTTAAATATTCACCAAATGGGGCTGATAGAGCAGGAAAATTATAGGAGAGAGAGGGAAGGGAAGGGGGCTTGAAGAGTTTGGATGAAGAAACGAATCACGGGGTATTTGTTTGAGAGAGGTAATTCCGGCGATGGACTTGCTATAGTCATTGGGTGCTTGCTGATGGCTGGAGATGGAAATAAGAGGTATGGTCGAGGAGGGGAGGCAATAATTTAAGCTGCTGCTGAATAGGTTGAAATTATGACATTGCGTGTTTGTTTTTCCTTTTAAAATTTAAACTATGTACTTCCTCTTGAGACAGGAATAGATACTTATTATCTCCCCTACCGCATTCGCAACCAAAAATTAAAAAGAAATGTTGCCAATCATTTCAAATTGAAGTAGGAGAGTTTCAATTGGGCTTTTTTTTTTTTCCCCCTTTTCCCTGTTGTGATTGATATACATATGGGAAGCTTTTTAATTTCTCTTTCTTCTAATGGATGATTTATATTACAGGATGCCCGTTATAGATAGATTCAAGGACATGGGAACTGTGGTCATGGGGAAAGTAGAATCTGGCTCTATACGTGAGGGTGACTCATTAGCTATCATGCCAAACAAGGTTAACTTTTGACATTTGGATTCTATATATACTTGAATGGAGATTGATATCACTACTGATGACTTAATTTATATGTGGCCTGCAGGTTAACGTGAAAGTTCTGTCCATATATGTTGATGAAAATAAAGTCAGATCGGCAGAACCTGGTGAAAATTTGCGGGTTAGATTGTCTAATATTGAGGAAGAAGATATATCGTCAGGCTTTGTGTTGTCAAGCATCTGTAAGTTCATCTTGGGCACTCTAACTTTGCGTTAGTCTTTTTTGAGAATATCTCGTTTAAAAGTTAATTGAAAATTTATCTATTGTTGTCTTGTTGATATTTTGGATTGGTTATGAAGTTTGCTGATGCATATATATTGTATTCTACATCTTTTGTGAAGTAAATTATGTTTTTTATTTTATTCATAAGGAGAGAAAGCTATTTAAGAAAAGGGATCGTATCAGTTTGTTCCCACGAGCTTTGTCTTGCTTCAAAACAAAGACTTCCACTTCCAAGGTTACACATGTGTCCCTCGCTTCCTTTTCGGTGTAAAGTTGTGTGAAACCGACCTAGTTAACAAGCATTTGATCCTTTTGGAACGAAGGTGATTTTCCCGCGCCTTCTAGTTTGGCTATCTTGTCACTATTTCACAATCTAACGAGATGTAATGTAAGGTTGAAATATCTGCTCTTGTGGATGGAATCTCTGTTAGATGTTCTTTTGTGTATAAGAGAAATCAACTACTCTGTCATGACTTTGACATAATTTTAGATAGGTTAGATTACTATGTTCATTCTAGCTTTTAGAACTTCTTGAATGTTTAGCTTTTGCGCATCGTAATTCTAGTTCCATTAGGCTTCAATTGATGTATGATGATGTGACTCTTCTACGTATAATATGACATTTTTTATTTTTCTCATATTTTGTTTTAAAGCTTATTATTATGCATTCCTTTGATATTTTTTGTTGTGTTCTTTTTTTTCTCTTTTGTGGACAAATTTGATCTTATGCAATGTTCTATTAATTAATAAATCTTGACATTGGATATTGGGATGGTAATGCCCTTAACCCTTGGCCTCCTCTTTTGGATCTTCAATCTCTCTAACTTATTATAATGTAAATGATTGGAGATGGGGAAACTTATAGGTAGTGAGAAAATTCCTGTGCAAGTCATTTGTTAGGAGTAACTTGTATAACTGATAATTTTTGGAACTATTTTTGCAAAAAGCTGTTGAGTATTGCTGCCGTGACTAAGAGCATCCACATTCATTAACCTCCCCATATTTTCTCTCTCCTTACCTCATTAGTCCACATCACTTTCCATCAACTTTTTCATCTACCCTTCCCATTTCACAATTCCATGCCTTCATTCATGAGGTTCCCCATTCACCTTCTCTCTCCTACTTTTCCATACCCCACTACCTTTTCTTTCTCTTACTTTGCCCAGCCACATGGCGCGTTTTGGTTCGTCCTTAATATTATAACCCTCCCTATTTGTTGGTGCTCCACTCTTTATTGGAAGCATCCAGCAATGTTGGAAAGGTTCTTTTCCCCCTTTTTTTTAAATGGGGAACATGATTTCCCACCATTGTGGTTGCTCTAAGCATACATTTAAGAGTGAAAAATTTGCAAATTATTGTCTAGCACTATAGCAATCTTTTCTTGGCCCTTGGCATTTTTGGAGGTAGACTTTTCTGGATCAGTTTCACGCTGACCTCAGTCATGTGGGACATCATTTATGGTTCAGGCCAGTGTTCATAGTCCGCTCCTACCCCCCGCAAACTGCCTTTCAGTTCGCTCGTTCCGAAATGCGGTTCATAGGCGAGCCAAATCGCTGGGGTACGCGATCCAATCGGCCAAATTGGCGTACCAAAATTCAAATGGTCATTCTCTGTTTGTATATAATAGGACGATTGGGAGAGAAAAGGCTTCAATTGAGGGAATTTCAGAGTTAGGGTTCGAGAAAACAACCCTAATTCCCTTAATTAAGCGTAAAACAAGAATATATTGTAACGAAATGTTGGGGCTTTTGTTAGAGAAGTTGTTTCGAGCATAATGATGTAAGTTTTATCACCATTATCAATTCAAGAGCGAGGAAGAAGAATTGCTAGAATTTCGAAAACCCTAGATCTGGTAATTGAGCCATCTAATCAAGGGGAAGCAGAAACGTGATTTGGGGCTTTAGGTCGCCGTGGTGATGCGAGTTTACCGGCTTCTTTGCCGGTTACTGGTTGTCGGCTGCCAGTTGCTAGAAGAAAGAGAGGGGAGATCTGATTGTTCGAGAGAGAGAGAGTGTGACAGGGTCTAATGGGGTGGGGGGGTGGAAAAGTCAAAATTAATCTGAGGTGGGAAGGGAAAAGGCACCCACATGGCCACATGATATGTGGACAGTTGTACACTACAACTCTTTCTCTCTCTTAAACTTGTACTGCTTTTTTGTTTTAGGCAACCAAAATTCACGTGCTAGAAGTTGATTGGGTTTTTATTTTAATTTTTTTTTCTATCTATTCACTTGTTAACATTTTTGACTTTTCAACTTCACCTTTTTTTTTTTTTTTAATTGTAAAAAACTTCATATTTCCTTAATTAGGAAGGAATAAATAGAAAAATGCATGAGCGAACCGAATAATTCCCTAAAGCGAACCATGACCCCAAAAATCGAACCAAAAAAATACTCCCTGCTATCCAAAATTCAGCCAACTAGCGAATTACGTTCCCGTACCCGTTCCGCTATCTGAAGCGATCCGCGAATTATGTGACACTGGTTCAGGCCTTCAGGGTGCTTAGATGATTGTGCTTCGCCTTGGGGTTTTAAAGCTTGGCCTGACTGAAGTATTATTCTGGTGACAATGGAGGCCAACTTTTAAGGGATGCCAATAGAAGATGTGATTGTTTTATAGAATTGTTTTGATTATTTGATGTAATTGGTGATGTTTGGTCCTTGATACTTACTCTAATTCTGTGCAGCCAAGCCGATTCCAGTTGTTAATGAGTTTATTGCTCAGCTGCAGATCCTTGAGTTGCTTGATAATGTATGCGAGATGTTTTCTTCTTTCTCTCTCTCTCTCTCTCTCTCTATATATATATATATATATATATATATATATATATTAATTGTTTTTTTGAAGATCATATCAGTCCCTTCCCTTTGAACATTTGCATCATATTATTCTTGTATCCTAATTTCTAATTGTTGTTACTTCCTTAGGCAATTTTTACGGCTGGCTACAAGGCAGTCCTTCATATTCATTCTGTCGTTGAAGAGTGTGAGATTGTAGAACTACTGCAGTAGATTGATTTAAAGACTAGGAAACCAATGAAGAAGAAAGTTCTTTTTGTGAAGAACGGCGCTTCTGTCGTGTGCCGTATCCAGGTTTGTTTTTCGTATATATATTGTTTAATGTAGGTGCTCCTGTAGCCTGTAAGTCCTTTAAGATATTAGCATACTTACATCTACGTTATAAAAAAAATTAAATCATGTATCTGGTTATGTTGAAAAGTGTGTCATTGTCTAACTTCCACTTTGAGATTCTTTGCTTGATTCAAATGCAAATGTTAACGAGTTCCATATGGACTATGATGTATGTGTATTGCATATTGTTTTCTTTTGTAAAAACTAAAGACCAAGACTCCCGGTTACGGTTGACCTCAAAATCCCAACAATCGATTAACTCAGAATAAACCCAACTATTGGGTCCCCCCTCTGCCATCCAACGCAAATCCACTTAGCCACCATCTCAAGCGTACCACCTAGGCATCTCCACAGCCTAATGCCTCTTAAGTGCCACAATCATCTTAATTACCCAACGAAGACAGCCACGTCCAAGCTGAATGGGGTTTTTTGAGGACGCGATGAAGGTGGTTCTGGTGGTAGTTTTGTCAGGTAGTGGTGTTGGGCACAGAAGTGGTGAGGGTGGTGTTGGTGGTTAGGGAGCGAGGGGTGGTATGGTTATGTTGGAAAGGGTTTGGGTCGTGGGTTGGTGGTGGTCAGGGGCGGTTTACAGCATGTGCGAGCTGCGCCATGGCATAGGGCCCCCAGAAAGAAGGGGCCCCTAATTATATCTAGTATTTGTCGTGACCGTAATGTGCAAGTAAAATTGTCTGGGTCAGTGGCTCTTGGTTTTGAATAAATTCCTAAAAGAATGTGGAAGTTTTGTGTTCGACTCTCGTAGGAAGCAATTTCAATATGGTATCATTAATGTATTTCACACCTAGTGTTTGCCAGCTGCAGCCTACAAGACTATAACCCTTTTTTATTTTTTGATTTTTTCCCTTTCTTCTAGCAATGCAAGCCTTCGCCTTCTGTGCTACATTACCAACCCATTCTTCACTCATCCTCCCATATGCCATCACTACAAGATAGAAGTAGAACTTAAAAAAGTATGTACATTTCCAAAAAAAATTACAAGTATATTATACTTGTAAAGCAAAAATGCAAGCTTACGAGTGCAATATTACTCACCAATCTCTCTCATTAAGGCATAAAAGCACCATAGCTCTTTGTAATTTTCTGATATTATATTTATTTTTCAATTTTGTTTTAGTATTACCTTTGGTACCTCTGTTAAGAGTTTCTGTAGACGTGTATATAATTTTTATATAAGTTGCCAAATTTAGTTAATTTGTTGATTAATTATATAGAGAATTCAAAATTTGCAACAAATCATATATCTCTTGGTAATTTCAATAATAAATTTATGTCATTTTTTCCAAACTATAATTAAGGGCCTCATATACAGAAATTGTACAGGGCCCCTATTTTGTTAGCCCCGCCCCTGGTGGTGGTGGTGGGGGTGTTAATTTGTTCTGGTCATATTTTTGGGTCTAGTTTCTGGTTTGTATCTACTTGTTTGAGAGACATTAGCCCACTGTCATAGATGCATGTGAGTTGATGTAGTTGATATTAATGCTTTGCTACTCAATTCTGAAATATTTTTCTACTCTACGAAATTGATTTGTTGCTAGGTAGTGCTTTCCATGGTTTTCTCTGTGGACTACTGATGGTATCAAAAGCTTGATGCACTGTGGTTATGGGAGTGGGAGGGGGTGGGGGTAAAGGAAGGAGAGATGTACAAAAAAGGGAAGAAAAAAAATAATTAAAAAAGAATGAATCGTTTTAATGGGTTGTAGCCTTGTAGGTAAGCATGGAGTATTTTGGGAAGGATAGGGTAATAGTTGGGATTATTTGGAGTTAATCGATTGTGAGCATTATTTTGAGAAGGTCAACAGTAGTTGGGATTATTGTTGTTTATTTTTCCTTCTCTTTAAACACCGATGACTACTCTGCGACCAATAAAGATTCTCCTTCCTTGTTTCCGATGTCCAAGTAGTGAGATATAACTAGTATTTTGGCCCGGGCGATGCTTTGGGTCAGTTACAATTATCAAATATATTATTATATATAAAATTCATAATTGATTTTATTAGCTTTTCGTAATTGTCAGTATATTGCGAAATTGGAAAATGAACGTTATGACTTTGTGACCTAACTTATCAAATTGGTTGTGTTTCTAGTTAAGCAACATGATATGTGTAGAGAAGTTCTCTGATTTCCAACAGTTTGGAAGGTTTACTCTTCGAACTGAAGGTGATGCCTTTGCTTAAAATTGGAGAATTTCTACATCAGTAGCTCAGTATATGTTATGTATCCTAATATTTTTTCTACTTTCAGGAAAAACTGTTGCCGTGGGAAAAATTACTGATTTTAATGCTTAAACAGTTTTGCTATTATAGGTGAGATTGATTCCTGGATTCCCTTATTTCATTTGTGTGGGAAATGCATATCCTCAAAAGCTGTATGCTGAAGAATTATCGTCTTAGTTAATGTCTTATTCTTAATGATATTGATGACTTAATTAAGTATGCTACTTGGACTTCTTAATTGAAATGTGTTTGCTAGGCTGAGGGCTAAAAGGGAGAAGAACCATCAGCATGGTCTAGGGAAAAGGCCTTTGATTAAAGATCATACTTGTCAATACGTACTTCCTCCGTTTCTTTTTACTTGCAATGGTTTGACTTTCACACTATTCACAAACTCCACTTAGTTTATCTTTGGTGATTTATAGTTAAGGAAAAACATATTCATGTGGGATCTTGACATCTTGTTAGATTCGTCTCAATGCGTATTTTCCAAAAATCTACTTTTTATAATTTTTAGTTATCGGTAATTAAAGATATTAATGGTTGAAGTTATGCATTGGCAAGCGTGAAAGTCAAATGGTTACAAGTAAAAAGAAACAGAAAAAGTATTCTATAATATTCATTGATATTATTGTTCATCCTTATAAACATCATGTTTGAGAAAGATTCTGCATTTGTTTTTGCTATTCCAATTTTCCCCTTTTATGCTCACAAATCTTTGACATTCACTAAGATGAGGATTAACTTTCTGCTGTAGTTGGCAGGTAGAGCAGCCGTGAGGATAGTATATTATTGTAGACAGGGAAATTGCATTTCATTGGCAGCTCATTACTGTTTTTTGGTATGAATCTTCCAAACGATGCAACCAGGGGTCTACTTCCGGCATGAAATTGCAAAAGTGAATTGAACACTAGTTCATTTCTTTGAGAAATTTGTTTGTTAGGGGTGTTGTACTGATATACATCTATGTTGTCACTATGGCCAGGATGTATACTTGGTTGATGTATAAAGCTCTTTTATTGGTACTGGACCAACCAACCAGCTTATAGTTTTGACATTATATTACTTCCTATTAGTCACTTTATTTTGGTGAGGTTCCAGTTCATTGTATTTTTGGACTTCAAAATGCTCTATGTGATGGGTTCCACCTTTCGGCAAAATCTTTTGTTGTAAGAAACTAGTCTTCTGTTTGGTAGGAGGCATGCTGTGATGAATGCAATATGATGGGGAGAAGTTATATTTCTTTTATTGTTTTTATTAGTTGATTCTGGTTGTGAGACTTGCGGCCAAGTTAATGAGCTTGAATATTGTATAAAATTTGGGAATAATTCATTTAGTACAGAAATGGCTGGCCAGATTCTTTCACTGTTCAATAACTGCTAATAAAGTGTTATAATGGTAATACTATTTACTATAGACAGCCATTATTGTGGTGAATAGGTTAAAGAAACACTCTTATGGTGAATGGTCTCTGCTATTACAGTTACTACTATATAAACAGCTATAATATCCTTGTGAAAATTTTGTTCGTTACATCAGATAGAATAGATTGGTCAGCTGCATTTTGGGAATTGGGGTTTTCTTTGATCCTATGGATGATGATAAGTGTAGCTTGTTTTTTTTCTTTTCATGGGGATGAGCGTAACTAGTTTTTCAGCTATTAAATTTTAACTTGGGAGATATGAGCTTGCTAATGCTAATACTCTGACCTATCAAGTCTCAACCGAGCACTAGTTCACGTAGTAGCGACGATATGCTAATACTCTGACCTATCAAGTCTCAACCGTTGCACCCCTTCATCAGATGTCTATTAATAGATCATGCGCGTTTTACACTTACCATGGTTGTGGACTTATAGTAGTGCGCGATAGCATTGAGGACGTAATGGCTACCACTTACCTAGCAGGCTAGCACATTAAAAAGACTCACGGTAGAACTAGCAAAGTCCCTTGCTGCTCATTACAGCCTCCTTATAGCTTATGATTTGAGGTTGTGGAATGTCATCGTGGAAGTTTTCAGCATTTGATTGATTTGTTGTAGTCTTGTATACATTTTGAAGACAAATTGCTAATAAGTCATGTTCCATTTTCTCATGTTAAAAGGGAGGTGTTTATTGTTGTGAGAAATATATAATAGAGAAAAGGTACTGATAGAAATATATCAGTAGGATGTATTATACATGAATGAGCAATTCACTTCTTACAATGGCGGTATTTGTAGGCTAAAAATTCACTGTGTATATCTGCGTAAATTCAACAATTGTAGCGGTTGGGAGAAAACTTTCCCAACATACATTAACTGCATGTCAGGTGAAAGTCCATTTGGTGGACTTCACTGTAGCTGAACAGTGGAATTCACTGTTATCTCAACACTCCCCCTTGAATGTCCACTGATAACTCATAATAGACATTGTCTCATTAAGAACCTTGTTAGGAAAAACCCTGTGGGAAAAATCTAAAACTAGGGAAAAGAGTACACCTATTATATATCCTTATATGCTTAAAATTAATTGCCTCATTAAAAACCTTGTCAGGAAAAACCCTGTGGGATAAAAACCTGATCGAAGGGAAAAGAGTGCGGCGCATATAATACTCCGCCTGAGTCTAGCATATATCACGAAGAAGACGCATTCCAATTTTTCGGACTAATTCTTCAAATTTCTTCGCCGTAAGGGATTTGGTGAATAAATTTGCAAGATTCTCACATGATTGGATTTGTTGGATGTTTATCGTCCCTTCCTTTTGAAGATCATGAGTGAAAAAGAGTTTTGGTGATAAATGTTTAGTTCTGTCTCCTTTGATGTACCATTTGCTTACTTAGATGATACATGTAGTATTGTCTTCATAGATGATAGTTGGATTTGTTGTTAATGTTTCCATTCCACATTCTTCTTGGAAATTCTTGATCATTGACCTTAGCCATACACATTCCCTTCCAGCTTCATAAAGAGCAATTAGTTCTGCATGATTTGATGATGTGGCCATCAAAGTCTGCTTCGTCGATTTCCAAGATATTGTAGTACCTCCATAAGTGAATAGATACCCGGATTGAGACTTAGCCTTTTGTGGATCTGATAGGTACCCAGCATCTGCATATCCAATGAGTGACACATTTGGTTTTGACTGATAGAATAATCCAAGGTCTTGTGTTCCTCGAAGATAACGTAATAAGTGTCTGACTCCATTCTAATGTCTCTTTGTTGGTGCATTGCTGTATCTAGCTAACAAGTTTACTGAAAAAGTTATGTCAGGTCGAGTATTGTTAGCCAAATACATTAAGGCACTAATCGCACTTAAATATGGTACTTCAGGACCAAAAATTTCTTCGTTTTCTTCTCGTGGCCTGAATGGATCATCTTTCAAATTCAGGGAACGCACTATCATTGGAGAGCTTATTAGGTGAGCTTTGTCCATGAAAAAACGTTTAAGAATTTTTTTCAGTATAGTTTGATTGATGGACAAAAATCTCATTTCTTAAATGTTCCATTTGCAAGCCAAGGCAAAAAAAATTTCCTCCCGAGATCTTTCATCTCAAATTCTTTCATCAAGTACTTTGCAGTCACTTTGAGTTCTCTTGGAGTTCCAATAATATTCAAATCATCGACATAGATAGCAATAATGGCGAATCCTGATTTAGATCGCTTAATGAATACACAATGACTTATTTGATTATTGTTAAATCCTTCTTTCAATAGGTATTCACTAAGACGATTATACCACATTCTACCAGATTGTTTTAACCCATAGAGTGACTTTTTCAATTTTATTGAAAACATCTCTTTGGGTATGTGATTTTCTATTTGTTTTAGTCCATCAGGGACTTTCATATAAATATATGTGTCAAGTGACCCATATAAGTATGCAGTCACTACATCCATTTACTCATTTGCAATCCTTTTGAAACTGATAAGCTTACCAGAAATCTTAGTGTAGTTGAATCAACTACTGGAGAATATGTCTCATCATAATCAATCCCTGGCATTTGCGAGAAACCTTGGGCTACTAGTCTTGCCTTATATCTAGTAACCTCATTTTTCTCATTTTGTTTTCTCACGAATACCCATTTGTACCCAACTGGTTTTACACCTTTTGGTATTTGGGTTATTTGACCGAATACCTCACGTTGTTCAAGTGATTTTAATTCTGCTTATATTGCTTCTTTCCATTTTGGCCAATCTTTTCTGTGGCGACATTCATCTACTGTATTTGGCTCTATATCATTTTCATCGTATGTCATTTCAACCGCTATGGAGTAAGCAAAGATTTCATTCAAGACAACATCTTTTCGATTCCATTATTGTTTCTTTGTAGAAACATAATTAATTGAAGTTTCATTGTTGTCTATGCTTTCATGTTCATGTTCTTCTGGAACATGCTTATCTTCATTTTTGTTTTCATCATGAATTTCATCATGCTCCTTTGGAGGATTTATATTAATTTCGTTCGTTGTTTCACCTTGCTTTTTCATTTTTCTCGGTTTTGAGTGTTTAGAACCGGGTGGTCTACCACGTTTTCGACGTGCTATTGACTTATTTCCAACGGCCTTATTGTCACTAGGAATTTCAATCCGTGCCGGGGCATTCTCAGCAGGTACATGTGACTTTGTCACTTTCTTAGTAACCGTGAATGCATCTGGCAATTGGTTTGCAATACTTTACAAATGAACAATTTTCTTGACTTCTTGTTCACATGAATTTGTTCTCGGGTCCAGAAGTGACATATGCGATGCGTTCCATGTAATTTCTATTTTTATGTTTCGTGGGTCCACTTTCTCTCCCCCTAAGGATGGGAATATTGACTCATTAAAATGACAGCCGGCAAATCAAGCCATAAATAAATCGCCAGTTGTTGGCCCTAAATATTTGATAATTGATGGAGAATCAAATCCAACATATATTCCCATCCTTCTTTGTGGACTCATTTTAGTACGTTGGGGCGGAGCAAAAGGTACATGTACAGTGCACCCAAAAATTTAGAATGTGATACATTCGGTTCTCGACCTGATACTAATTGCAACGGTGAGAATTTGTGATAGGCTGTCGGCCTTAATCTTATCAATGCTGCTGCATGTAATATAACATGACCCCAAGCAGAAGAGGGCAGTTTTGATCTCATTATTAATGGCCTTGCAATTAATTGTAGTCTCTTGATTAATGATTCAACAAGACCATTTTGTGCATGTACATGAGGTACAGTGTGTTCTACAACAATCCCAATAGACATGCAATCGTCATTAAAAGTTTGGGATGTAAATTCCCCATCATTGTCTAATCTTATTCTTTTTATTGTATGATCTGCGAATTGAGTTCTTAATCGAATTATTTGAGCCAGAAGTTTTGGAAATGCAACATTTCTACTTGACAAAAGGCTCACATGTGACCATCGAGTAGAGGCATCAATTAATACCATGAAATAGCGGAATGGTCCGCATGCAGGGTGAATAGGCCCACAAAAATCTCCTTGTATTCTTTCTAAAAACGTTGGAGATTGAGTGGCAATCTTATTTATTGATGGTCTGGTTATCAATTTGCCAAGTGAGCATGCTGAGCCTGATAAGTCATTTGACCGAGGAATTTTGAAATTTTTTATATAGTGTCCAATTGAATTATATTATGCATCATTCCTGTGCCAGGATGGCCTAATCGGTCATGCCATAAAGTAAATGATTTTATGTTATCTAACTTCTGGTTAGATATCATATTAATTTCAATCGGACGTATATCTGTGCGATATAGTCCCGAGGAAATTGCTGGCAATGTTTCATAGATTTATTTCTTGCCGCATTTTTCTGTTGTGAGGCATATAAATTTCTCTTGGTTCACTGTCATCGTTTCCAAATGGTAACCATTCTGACGTACATCTTTGAAACTTATGAGGTTTCTTCGAGATTTACTCGAATATAATGCGTCATTGATTATCAATTTTGTCCCATTTGGAAATATAATGCAAGCTTTCCCATAGCCTTCAATTAACTTGGCTGTCCCAGAGATTATGCTAACATTTGCTTGAAATATTGAAAGTTTTAAAAAATACTATTTATATTTCAATATGGTGTGTGTTGTCCCACTGTCGAGAAGACATTGTTCTTTGGATCCAACTTCTGGTAAATCCATATCTTCATAAGTAATAAATACGAGGATCGGTATAAGAAAATGCATATTTTATTAATAATCAAAGAGGGAATAAATTAAAGTGAATGAAGCAATTTAAACAAAGTTGTTTTCAGTTTCAGCATTATCCATCAAAAAAATCTGAAACATCAAGGCTGGGCATGGATGTAGTAGCTTCATTAACAAAGTTTACTTCAGCATTTTTCCCTTTAATCTTTATTGAAGCTTGATATAGGTCTACCAAGTGTTTGGCAGTACGACATGTGCGACCCCAATGCCCAGTCATGCCACATCTGTGACAAGTGTCATTTCCTTTGTAGGACGTCTGCCTGTGATTTCTAGATGATAGTCTCCAATTTTTATCAGAATTTTTAAAATTATTATTTCTTGGGGAAAATCAGCCTCGGCCACGTCCACGCCCTCGGCCACGGTAATTACCATGTCCTCTCCCACGACCGTTGTAATTACCGCGTCCACCTCTATGTATAGCATTCACTTCTGGTGGATCAGAGCTTTCTATTGCATTTATTTCATGGGTGGCTGAAGACCCTGTAGGTCTAATATTATGATTTTTCAGCAAAAGATCATTATTTTGTTCAGCTACAAGTAGTACTGAGATTAGCTCAGAGTATTTTTTGAAAGCTCTGAACTTGTATTGTTCTACCAATATTATATTAGATGCTTGGAAAGTGGAGAGCGTTTTATCTATCATCTGCTATTTTGTGATGGGATGATCACAATATCTCAACAATGACACAATTCTAAACAATGTTGAATTATAATCATTGACTGTTTTAAAATCTTGTAACCTCAGATTGAGCCAGTCAAAATGTGTCTTTGGGAGGAGCACATTTTTGTGATGCCCATATCTTTCATTTAGGCTATCCAATAGTTCTTTGAGATCCTCCACAAGCAGATATTCAGTTTTTAAACTGTCATGTAAATGATGCCTGAGAAGGACTAAGGCTTTTGTCTTTTCTTGTTCAGTCGCAATTTTAACTGATGCGGCTTATGTAGTTGCATCCCTTATTGGGTTGTCACACCTTTAATTGTATGTTCCAGTCCTTGGGCCTTTAAATTCATTTGGGCATCCACCGTCCATTCTAGAAACTTTGCCCAGATAGATCTAGTATGTTAAATTGTCTTTTCACTAGATCTCCCAAATTTTACTACAAACATTTAAATATTTGAAATCAGTAAATGATAATAAATCATATATATTATCTCCCCCTGATTTATATCATTATAATTATACAAAAAAAATATATATACTAAAATAGCGTACAATATTAATGAAACAAAAAAATGCCAAAAATAGAAAAAAACAACGAGTGAGAGAAAAAAAACTTCCTAAAATGCACTTAAAGACACAAAATAAAATGATATTCATGTACATTTTTTTCGTCATTCTTTCGGGGAGATAAATTTTTTGTCTCCTATTTATGTATTAGGAGATGTATCATTAATGGCATAAGAAGGAAAAAGAAACCGGCTATAAGGAATAAGTATAGCCTTATTATCCTAAGACCTAAAATCCTGCTCAAAAGAAGAAGATGAGGGTGGAGGACAGTTGTTGTCGGAGCTAGCAATATAGCGTAACTCATCACACTAGGTGAATTAGGTTTAATATACATCTAGGTTGGGCCCTAAAAAAGGGTGGCTCGGAGGAGTTCATGTACCTAAAAAGAAGAAAAGCATAAGGGTGAATACTAAGGGTTATATTATTTGATTGCACTACATGCAAAACTTTCATTATCACGCTTGTCAATCCTAAATTATTAAAATGTACATTGATCCCCTATATATAAATGAAGGGATCAATATATGTATTCATAGTTTTGTCACAAAATAATGTAAAAGTCAATGTGATGCAACTATTATAAATTCCTGATATATGGGAATTAAGTATATAAAAGTAAACTCCTAAATACGTTATAACTTTTCTAAGGGTTGCTTTAAGAAGAACCAATAATTACCAAGGACCATTGAGTCCAATGGTATGGCTTCCTATCCTATCTCCCACATGGGAGACCAAGGTTCAAATCTTGGTGGAAGCAAAATTTCAATATTGTTGGAGAGAAGGGGGGGTTTGGGACTTGTTGGACCTCTGGGTGAGTGGCCCTGTACAAGGGCAGCCCAGAGGAAATTCATCATACCACGTGTTCCCGATAGGGGGTTCCAAAAAAAAAAAACCAATAATTAAAATTGGTACAACATTAGTTTGAATTATCTACTACAAAAGAACAATAATAGACAAGTTTCAAGGACCAGATATTGATGGTGGATTGGTGGTATTCTTATGACCAAAAATTTATTGATGGAGCTATTCCAAATTTCCAACAACCTTTTGTCAATTATCTTTTCCAAAGAAATCTTGAGATGTGAAAATAAACAAGACATAATGAGTGATTGAAGCTTTATATAGATAATTGATCACCTAAACTTTTCAAAGGATAATGTTACTTAACAGTTGAGAGTTGAGACATTGGATTGCTAACCAAAAGGGATCCCCTTTGGCCTTTGTTATGGACTCCGAGACTAGATTCTGAGAAGACTTGTATAACGAAGTTAGTGGAGTATAGTAGTTTGGCTGATCGACTGGGACAAAAATATATATGTCCCCCATGTCAGCTTAACTTTTTTTAGAGATTTTTTTTGTTAAAAAGCAAAAAATTCGTATAAAGGCTTAGTTCTCTCCATTTTATTCTACAAACTTATTTTTGAATTTAAAAAGCAAAAATATATATGTCCCCCACATCAGCTTAATTTTTTTAGAGATTTTTTTGTTAAAAGGCAAAAAATTCATATGAAGAAATTTTATTAAAAATAATGTCAACATGATAGCTTATGAAGGCTTAGTTCTCTCCACTTCATTCCACAAACCTATTCTTGTCGTAATAAAATCAGATTATACCTCTTTATTTTCGTTTACTTAATATCAAATATCTTCAATATCTTATTAGAATTATTTACGAAAATTAGATATTTTAGAAAGTATATGACGTGACCATTCTAACAAGATTCTAAGTAAATATGTCATTTTACTTATAAATTAGCATCAATATTTTTTTAAAGGGCAGTTATAAGTTATAACAATTGATCAATCAGACTAGAAAGATTAAGACTAGAGTATTAGACCTAATCTTAATAAATTCAAATCAAATCATCTTATTTAAGGTGAAGTGAATCTAACCTATATTTGGAAAAATTCTATGGTGATGATATATAAATAAGACTCTAAAATTTGGGATCATTTTGATAGTTTATGAAATAATTGTTTTTTGTTTTATGGCCCAAATTTAAATTATTCTTGGCAATCTTTTTTTTTTTTTTTTTTTTTTGAAAAGTGAGTGAGTACAAAAGATAAATTCGTCGTGAAGAGTCAGTCAACCTTTTGATAATGATGTCTGACTTCCTTTTACTCAGTCTTCTGCACTACGTAACATCAGTATTACACATCACCAGTTCCTTCAATTCTCAAATTGCAAAAACCTGTTTAATTTTCCAAATAGAAAATTACAGTTGCATCTTCCTTTAACATTATTCCCTGTTTGGTTTTTTCCCTATTCTACTCTGAAGTCAGCTCCTTTCATTCAAAAAGTCTTCTCCTAGCGCCATTTTCTATCCTTTACTCCTTTCCACAACCTACAAACATTCTCTCACCAAACACACCTTTATCACTCTTCTTCCTTACCCAATTTGGCTTCACTAACCTTCCATTTTTAGGGAATTCTTTAGTAAATTAGTTAAACTAAGTCAAAGTTTGAAACTTTATTATTCAAACATCTGGGTATTTTCTGAACACTTCTTTCTGCTAACTTTTTGTGTAAAATTATACTATCTGGGTTGGAAAATTTGAAATAAAGGGTTTCTTGTGGAATTGGTGCTAATACAAGAACTGGGTCAAAGTAACCCAGCTATTTTCTGGGCAATTTTGGTTGAACTTTATCTTGTAAATATGTCTGGATTTTTATGAAAAGAAGGAAAATGAATGATTATTGGTGGACCAATGGGTGCTTAACATGGAGAATTCTGGTTTTGATTGGGATATTCCTGCTAAATTCTATCTTTTGTTGGTCTCTCAATCATGAAGGTACTTAAATCTATTCATACTTTTAGTATTTCTTTTGTTGGGGGTTAATTATTGTAGTAAACCAAAATTTAAGTGATTATGGTATAAAATCAAGTGAAATTTTTTTTTTTTTTGGAAAAAATCAAGTAAATGATAATGTTTCACAGAAGCATAGTTTCATACATCTTGTTACTAATTGTGATAAACAAGAATTAGATTGAATGATCAAGTGATGTTCTTTTTGAAAATTTTGATATATGGAAGTTTTCTACTGTTATTTGATAGATATTATATATATACTTCATATTTTATGTAATTTTGGTGGATGGTAAAACAGGAATTGCCTTATTAAAGTTCAGAGAGAGATTGGTGAATGACCCATTTGGAGGCTTGTCAAGTTGGAATGAGGAAAATGGAGAAGTTAACCCCTGTTCATGGTTTGGAGTAGGGTGTGCTAGTGGGCAAGTGGTTTCTTTGTGAGTCATTGATCATATCATTCTCTACTCCCTTATGATTATTTCTTTCTGTTTTTCAACATTTCTCAAACATGATCTTAATTCATTATTGTAAATGATGCTGTTAGTATGATTATGCTTTGCTCATTCTGGGAAAGATTGGCAAATTTAAATTAGTATGAAGAAAAATATTTGTTATATGTAGCCCTAAAGACTACTTGTAAGCATTATTTCGTTAAATAGTACTTTCTCCGCTCCTTTTGTATGTTCCTAAAGGGAATTTCTCGGTCACAACCAAATTTTGGACCTTAAATTCTCCCCAAAATATCAGAAGTACCATTATCATGTACTAGGATCTTGTTAAATCCTTTTCAATGGGTAATTGAAAATGCATTTTCTCATGGTTTTCAACTAATATAAGGACCATATATATTAGCATGTTCCTGTTAATTTGAAGATATAAGTGGTTGTTAAGAGCTTAAAATAGTAAAATTTGACAACACTCCAAAAATGATCTATATGTGATGGCTTTTTTATGACCAAATGTCTATTGTTTGGGTGAAAATTTTGGGTTGAAGTTTTGTAGATTTCATATCATACTTAGGCTAGGAGATTTCGACCCTGTTCCTTCGTTTTTTGTTTTTTAGTTTTTCGGTTCAATTTTTTATGCTTACCTCAATTCAGCTCAGTCTAGCTAAATGCAGTCCAAAAGAACAGGGTCTTACTTCAATATTGATTCTTTACAGTTTTTTTTGTGGTTAAGGAGGGTGGGGTTGGAGAGGGAGGGGGTGAATGTTGCTCCTCTAAGAAGATAATAATGATCTTACGATTAGAAGTTCTGAATTTCTAATGCTTTCAAGTCTTATATATCTCTTTTTCTATCTTTCTTCCAAGGTGCTTGATAATGCAAATATTACTCCAAGAATATTGGAGTAGTATGTTTATTAGGAGTCTTATATTATATTCCTATCTGTAAAATAGTTTAGATATCTAGTTCAGTAAGGTTTCCTGATATTAGGTTGTATATATATATTCCTCTACAGTTTAATGAGAGGAGGAGTTTTCCGATATTCTAAACCTTAACATGGTATCACAGCCACTCTAAACTTTAGAGAATTAATTTTTTTTACGATCCTAATTCCTTTGATCGACTGTTTGCTGTTCTTGCTTGATCTTTGTTGTTTCGTGCTTGTGCTCTGTGGGGTTCGTCGCTTATTCTTCCGCTGCTGTTGGTATGGTATTCTTGATGTGTCTTTCCCATCTTCTTGGCCCGTTGACTTTAATTTATTAAAGTGTTTTTTTTTTGGTCAAATTCTTGTATCATCTTCCAGTTTCTTCTTCGTTTTGTCTGCTTGCTGTTTCTGCCATCTCCATCTATTCTCCTTGCTCGTAGTTGGTGCGGTTTGTGCGAGTGTGAGTGGGGATCAGTACCTATTGCTGTTGTTGGGAACAGCAAACAGTCGATCAAAGGAATTAGGATCGTAAAAAAAATTAGGACGAGTAACAGACAGATAGACCAAGCGACCAACTAGGCGCCTATATCTGTCAGGATGAATATTCTGGAATATTATCTCTCGTTTATTGACATTCCAAATCCGAATCCTTAAAGGATCTGCAAAATGGTCATGAAAAAGCTAGTTAAAGTTCACATCAAATGTGTGAATGTGTTTCTCATTGTCTGCGTATTGCTGTGTATTGATTTGAAATTTAGTTTGTGTTGGTTGTCTAGTTTTGTGTTATGATAGGTTAGCTTTCTTGATTGGTGTGTTCCGTGTTTCTTGGAGTGATTTTCAGTGAAGATCCTCTGTCACAGCTTGTGTCACAACTCACAACCTCTTATCCACCACCTGTTATCCTTTTGACACATCTCCAATTTTTGGTAATGTGTCCAAAGGAAACTTGGGTCGGGAGTCGGGACACAAGACGAGACACAGTGGCCAATGGGACATGTGATCTTAGCTGGTTTCCTGGTTTTTTAGGGGTTAATTGGTTGTTGATCTGTGTATTAAGGGTGTTTTTAGTGTTTGCTGAGTAATCAATTGTGATACTTTATTTCCTATGTTCTTTATGTCTGAGCTGTACTGAAAATTTCAGGAATTTGAAAAATCTCTGTCTTGAGGGAACACTAGCTCCAGAACTTCATCATCTGCTGCACATAAAGTCCATGTAAGAATATATTACAACATATGAAGGCCAACACTTTCTTATTATGTGCTAATACTATCTGTAATTTTGTTTTCTCTTCTCTTGCATTTATGTCACTCAAGTCTTTTGCAGCATATTACGGAACAATTCTTTTTCTGGAATGATTCCAGGAGAAATTAGAAATCTGAAAGAATTGAAGTTTCTAGACTTGAGTTTCAATAATTTTCATGAACCAATCACACATGAATCAGGATACAAGATCCCTATCCTGTAAGCTGCTAGAACTCTTTACATTCTGGAAGTAAAGTCATATATATGTAAAATATTGGTCCTCAAATTGTTATGTTCTACCTCTGTTAATCTGCAGTATATTAGAAAAGAATGGATTATCCTGCCACATATCTTCTGAAGTTCATGAAGATGAGAACCTATCTACAAAATCTCTGAAAGTATTATCATATTTCAGGTAATGATCACTAATGCATCTACAAGTCAATTAAGGAAAGAATGCTTTAAAGTCCAATGAGCTTTTTTTCTTTTTTCTTTTTGTTTGGGGTTGGCAAATCGCTGATGATAATTCGTGCTAAACCTTAGGCATAATGATCAAGCAAAAGATGTAAGACATTCGAGAATACTGCAGGATGCTAATAGAACTCAAGACTCTTCCCCTGACGGGACAAATTCAACTAGTGGAGGTGGTGGTTCTGTTAAATCTTTAGATGACCTAGATATAAAAGTTACGAATTCACCACCACCAGATACATCAATTCATCCCCGACCACCAAGGCCACCACTCACACCCCCTCCATCTCCACTACATGTGCTAAATAATCTCCCACCGCCGCAACCACAACCTCAACCTCAACCTCAACCTCAACCTCAACCTCCTGATTCTCTCTTGTCTCCCCTATCTCCTTCACCAGCTGGCGGATTAAGTGGAAAAGATATACTTCTGATAGTATTTGGAACAGTAGGTGGATTCATTGGTTTGGTTTTAATCAGCTTTTTACTGTACTTTTTAAGGGGCAGTAAAATAAAAAAGGTAACAAGATTTAGTGGACAACTTAAAAAAGCATTTGTACCAGGTAATGCTTCTTTATCCGACAATCTTAGCTTTTTTCCTATCTGGGCATGATGATGTTCCAAAGAATCATAATCGTGTATATTTGGGAATTTGGTCAAATGTAGGTAATGATAGATCAGATGGAGTCAACATTGATAAACCAAGCTTTGTTGAAGGTTAGCAACATTATATTCTATATTACACTGACGGCCCGTTTGGTAGTTGGTTATAAATGGTGGTAATGGGAATGAATTTGTGTGTAAATTTGTGAAGAATATCATTGTCCATTCCCATGGTAATGCTAATTTATCCTAAAGTGTCTACTTTTCTTCTAGAATTTTCATTCCCATCCAATACCACCTTGTAGGTGGTAATGAGTGGTAATGAAAATTGCTTCCCCTTGGAGACAAAAACACAAGTTTAGGGGTGTGAGATTGCTTGCCCATAGAGAAAAAATGCATCCCCATGGAGATTTTAAGGGTGCTTCCCTAATAACATTACACTTAAATTTCATTCCCATTACCGCAATTTATTAACGACTACCAAACGGGCCGTTAATACTTTTCCAAGTGTGTACAACTCCAGCATCCTTGATGATTTAATTTCATCAAGAACAATTTCTTTTTTTTCCCTTTCTTTTCTCTATTATATATTTTTCCTTTCTCATGTACAAGAGCATGATCATTAGAATTTGTACAACAGGGGTTCCAAATCTGAAGTGGTCCGAGCTTCAAACAGCTTGTGAAGATTTCAGCAATGTCATTGGATCATCATCCATTGGTACGATATACAAAGGCACACTTTCTAATGGAGTCGAAATAGCTGTTATATCTCTTTGTGTAACTTCTGCCAAAGACTGGTCAAGGAATTTGGAGACACAGTTCAGGAAGAAGGTAAACTTTGTAAAAGTGGCTGGTTTATACTCTTTATTATGAAGTAAAATGCTGCTGAATTAATCTTCTTCCTTTTTTAAAAAATATTATATTTTCATGCCTTTCCAGATTGAGACTTTATCAAAGGTGAACCACAAAAATTTTGTTAACCTTATAGGTTACTGTGAGGAAGAGGAGCCTTTTGCCAGATTAATGATTTTCGAATATGCTCCAAATGGCTCGCTTTTTGAGCATCTGCATGGTGAGTAGCTAATGGTCATTCTCATTTAAGCTGTTAATCCGAGAATGAGCCTCTTTCTGTTTCTTGGGATAATAAGTTAAAGAAGTATGTAGCCCAAAAATTTTAGTATATGAAGGAAAGAGTTCGGCTATTTGCTACATTGTTCTCCACAAAACACAGAAGGGGTTGGGGGTAATTTTGTAAATTTAATTTATTTTGTAGAGAACATGTTCTTTATATAACTTTTTCTAGAGGAAGTAGTATGGGCTTTTAAAAAGGAGAAAAAAAAAGAGATTAAACATGTAAAATTATGCGGAATATACTACATCTTACATGTATTTCTTTATCTCACGGTTTTTATCATCCTGGTGGTTATCTGTAGTAAGGGAAGCCGAGCACTTAGATTGGGGAATGCGGCTAAGAGTTGCCATGGGAATGTCATACTGCCTCGAGCATATGCACCAACTAACACCACCAGTGACTCACCCAAACCTCAACTCATCAGCTGTAAACCTCTCTGAAGACTATGCTGCAAAAATATCTGATTTCTGTTTCTGGAACGAAGTGGCAGCAGCTCCACGAGTTCAGCCTGTCGCTAGTGACATGAGTGGTTTATGTACAATATCAGTTAGCCCCAAGAGCAATGTCTATAACTTCGGCTTGTTGCTCCTAGAGATGATGACAGGCCGTATCCCTCATTCTCTAGAGAACAACTCGATTGATCATTGGGTGTCAGAGTATATGAGTGGAGAACAACCTCTTGAAGAAATGATTGATCCTATGTTAAGACAATTCAAACCAGAACAGCTTAATAACATAAGTGAAGTGATAAGAAAATGTCTTCATTCTGAACAACATAGACCTACAATGAAAGATGTTACTGCAAGATTGAGGGAGATAACAGGTGTTACTCAGGATAAAGCAGTTCCACGATTCTCTTCCCTTTGGTGGGCTGAGCTTGATGCTCGTTCTGTAAATGGAACGTAGAAGATATTGTTCGAATTTTTGAGTGTGAAGATTGAAGAGAGTGAAGATAATACTGAAATCTATTTTAGTAGTGGTTAATGTTTTGAAGAACAAAAGCAGGTACTTCACCCAGAGTAAAAAGCAGGTCACATAAATATTTTTTCACTTGCTTGTTATGGTAAATATTTGGTATGTAATGCTTGCAAGGTTGACAAATATCTATGGAGTACACTTGATGGTTCCATTTTGCTCTGAGCCTCTGACTATATGGAGGTTTTGTTGTTAAAGAAAGAAAAAGAAAATCTGTTTTCCTGATATTTGCATCTTCAGTTTCCTGATATTACCTGGTGATCTATATATAGCTCTCAGATGCTGAAAAGGGCTCTTTTTAGCCACTCAGATACAAACCGAACCCCCCCAAAAAATAAAATGAAAAAAGAAGATAGGAACCGTGCCACCAACGATGAAGCCTAAGGTGAAATATTGTGTTTTGAGTTTTAATATGCGCGAAACACATGTTTCAGGTGTATCAAACCATTTTTACTGTTATATTATACGAGAAATATTTTCATGTGAAAAATTAATTTTATAATATTTATATACATAATTAAACATACTAATGAACAAAGTTGTACTTCAGAAACATAATAAAAAAGATATTAAGGCATGGCAACCATCGGACAAGTTCATATTATAAAGAAGTTAACTTTCCAGGATATAGTTCATAAAGTTTCAGAATTCCAGATGCAGTCTCCAAACTATTCTGTGACACTCAAAATGATTCAAATCCTCAATTTAGAAATATCTTGTATAAGGAGAGTTCATTCGGTTGAGTTTCAAGGGAAGGATTCCCTAACTTGGTGCAGTTTGTCCTTAGGAAGATGGAAGATGATTAACGCCTAAGTTGGTCGGACTTGTGTATGCTCATTGAAGAAATTTATGAATTGGTATTAAAAATGATGAAGATCCTAACCATCTTGATAGACCACAATGCGGAAGGGCCACATTTTTGGTTTGGGAAGCATGGTAAAATCATGAATTTACCAGCTAAGTCATGAAGGCACAACATGATTGGCAGGAAGGGCTCGTGGCCTGGTGGGCCTTGGTTGTGTGTAGCGAACACAGCACGAAGCATGCTTAGGCACGAGCCCGTGTGCCAACTCTTACCCAGCTTCCTGCACGACACGAGCGCTGCCCAGGATTCAGGAACATCTTTAAGGAAACATGCATGGAACCTGGATAACAATAGAGTTGAAGTAATCACAGATTGCTCAGAGGGGCTACTTGACTAATGAGGTGACTTGATCACCTAATCTCATTTAAAAGAACATTAGAATAACAATTAATCTTATACCATGTTATATGGACCTCACGTCAACCACCACTATTATTGTTGATTTTCTCCTCCCCCCTGCAGTCTTGCTCTTGCAGGCAGTAGACGTGCCCTGCATGTCCAAAATCCGCCTTCTGAAATAAAAACACAGTTGACCTTCATCTTAGTAGCACCCATGTAATTTGAGACCATCAACATATACCATTTCTTAAAACTATCAAATATAAATACCCCTCAATTATTATCCATTTACTCCTAAAACAAAATACAACCCAATTTTCTCAAACTCCAGCCAAAAAAAACTCAAAAAAAGAAGAAAAAGAAACAAAAAGAAATGACAAGAACCCAGAATTTGTTTCTATTGTCAGTTTTGGTCCTAGCTTTGGCCTTACCTTATGCAAGCGCAGATGGATATGAAACAGAAACCAAGTCATATCCAAAACCGTATGCACCACCTACAAAGGTAACCGATGTGGTAGTGGAAGGGATCGTCTACTGCCAGAGCTGCAAGTACTCAGGATCATGGTCTCTAGATGAGGCTAAGCCCATTGCTGGTGCTCATATCAGTGTTATCTGCAGGAACCAGAAGGACAGAATCAGCTTCTACAAGGCCTACACTACAAATGATGATGGTTACTTCTACGCGAAACTTGAGGGCTTTTCGATGAAGCATCAGCTTCTGGATCATCCCCTTCAAGCTTGTGTTGTGAAGCTGGTTTCTTCCCCACTTGATAGCTGTGATGTCTTCACTAACATCAACTATGGCGTCAATGGAGCCAAACTTCGGTATGAGAACAAGAAGATTATGACTAAGAACTATGAGGCTGTGATTTATGCTGCCGGCCCCTTGGCTTTCCGCCCTGATCACTGTATTCCTAACCAATACTGATTTTTTAAAGTTGTTTGGCTGTAATATCTTCTCCCCGTCTAAAACCCTTTTTGTGTATTTTGTGCCTTGTGCGTTCTTGTCTAAATATGAGAGCTATATTCTTGTTCACGAATAAACTTAACTAAGCATTAACACTTCTCTTTGACTTCATAAATTTCTGATGATCTAAAAAACCCTCAAAAAGAAAAGAAAAAATAAGCAGTATAGAGGTGCAAATTAGTGAAAGGGATGCACAATAATTTTTTTGGTAAATCAAATTTATGAATTGATGAGTAGAAATCAACAGGATTTTGATGTAATGATTTCATTTTGACCACTCATGGAAGGAAACAGCGGAGCTTACCGCATACAACAACAACAAACATTTTTTTGCCACCTAAAAAGAAGCAATACAAGTATCATGTCTAAAAGTCGAGAGGCATCTTGAAGAGGTCATTTATATCATCCATAGCTTCTTTTGTGAAGACTGTTGGCTCATATAACTCTTGATTTTTCTTGCTTGGTGATTTCCGTGGATGTTGTGGACCTTCCTGACTATTAAATTCATCATCAGCAAGTATGGTAAACCCACCAAAATCATTTTTTCCTGAGGCGATTGCTTTTTCCTGCCTTTTCCTCCTGGTGGTCCTGACAAAATCTATTGGCTTACCAAACATGTCATTTATATCTTCCATAGCTTCTTTAAGATTCACAGTTGGATCCACCAAGCCATGGTGGCAGATATTCTCCACCTCTGGTTCATCAAGGATGGCTGAGCCCACAAATCTGCAAACAACTGTGTCTTCTCTGAATTTGGTTCTGGTCCTTCTGGATGATTTCTCTACTTTCATCTCATTGGAAGACTCTTCGTGATCTTGAGGCCTCAGAAATACGAATGCCTCAATTCCAGAAGAAGATGATGGGGAGCCATCTGCTGACGTTTGAGTCTCACTCGGTTCCAAATCATTGCTTAACTCATCATCAACAAAGATCTTGAATGGTTCTTGAAGAGGCTGTTTTGGTTTGTTCTGTGGCACTATAAATTCTTCCTCATCTTTTTGGCATGTCAATTTGACTGTATTGCCTGGATTTTCATCATTAAACACCTCAAGTACATTGCTTGTGCTCTGATCTACCTTGGGTTTCCCTTTAAATGATCTCCGAACAGCATTTGCAGGCTCAATGGGTTCGCTGAACATGCTATTAATGTCATTCATGGCTTCTTTCATGTTTATGGTAGGTTCCACCAGACCGTGATGACAAGCATCCTCTGCTTCAGACCTTCCAACAATTGCAGAATCCACAAACTTGGCCACGACAGAATCATCTCGATATAACTTGCTTTCAGCTCCTTTCTTTTCTTCATTTAGTGGCATCAGATTTTGAGAATTTTCTGTTAATATGTTCCTGTTATTCGCAGACTCTTTCTTGATGGAAGATACCTTAAGCAAGGATATATCAGAACTTCCATCAACCTTGCACAAATTTTCATTGTTCTCCTTAGAACTGCAATTTTGGGATGCGGTATTTTCATCACACAGAGGTCTCTTAGTTCTCCACTTCTCACGCTGTATCAAATAGTGACAGTTAAACACAAAAGGTCCCTTGAAATGTAGAACAGTTCCAGGTTAAAGAACAAAATTTGGAAGTAACCTGAACTCTCTTGTTTTTATGCCGCTCAATGCGTTGAATAAACTGTTCATATGATTTCTGCAATTCATCTAAAGGTTCTGCAAGGCTTCACAGAAGTTCAGAGAACATAAGTATGACCCTGATGCACAATTTAAACCCCTTTAATCATCCTAATGCATAAAAAAAAGTTCCTAAAAGGAACTGGAAGAAGACAGATATGCCAACATTATGCCCAACATCATTTCTTACACGAGTAAACCAATAAATTGAAAATACATGGATACTGCAGAATCGTAGTTTCATAAGCTTCACATATGCTGATTTTCCCCTACTTCACATCCAACATTATGTTCCTTCAGTTGATTGCATTATCCCCTACTGGTGATCTATAGCAGCTATATGAAAAGTGTAAACCTCTCAACGCAAATGGACAATGTGGATTACCCTCAATCTTCAATTTATCTTCATAAGTCATTACCCCCTTGATGCATTACCCTCAATCCAAGCATGCTCTAGGAGGCGCTAATGTCCCCTACTTCATATCCAAACCCCAACCTTAGGCACAGAACCTCCACTCTATCGCAAAAGGCTAACTCCAAACAATGCTCAGATTTTACTTCTAAAAGTACTATTAAAAACAATCGCACGGATAAGAATACGTTCAAATTGAAACATATCATGTGTACAAAATTTTACTCGAAAATACTCTACCCCCCATCGATTAGAGCCATATTTCGTCTTCCAAGAGTTAAAAGACAGCACTACAGTAACCAGTTCTTTCACCTCCACAAACCACAATCAAACACAACCTAAGTACCTAACATTTAACAATCAAAAACCTTTCGGTTTCATACAGGAGCTCGTCTTAAACGGCCATACAACGCACATTTGGTGAAATGAACTCATACAGCTACAAACAACATAATCAAATACTTTCATTGCATTCATCAAGCTTGACCCCAAAATTAAAAATTAAAAACTTACTTTTGAACTCCCAAACGGTACATTTTATCAGCTTCATCAAACTTCTTAATCTTCTCATAATAAAGCGCATAAGCCTGGTAAAACAAACACCTTTTTACCCCAATTTTTTTCATCTCCATAGTCCGCAATAACGCTTTTGGATCATCCACATAATCCATCTACTCCACAATAAAACCCTAATCAACAAATTTTTTCAAATTTATAAACTACAAACTATAAAATCAACGATTTACAAAAAAAAAGGAGATTGATTACCAATTGAAGCCAAATACGAAGGTATCCGAGGTCGTTACGATAACGACGGTCAGAATCGAAAGTTTGCGCGCATTTTTGAAGAAATCGAGGAAGTTTCTCTTTGAGAAGATGAATTGGTAATGTCTGTCGCAGTTTTCGAACTCCGCTGCCATTAATTTCAAGCAAGTGAGAGAATGAAAGTGAAAATGGTGGAGAGAGAGAGAAAAGAGGGGGTACCTGAGCCAAGGAAGAAGAGGATCGTTGCCGGAGTAAGATTTGATGTCGGAGATGAGAGAAGAGAAGAGATCATTGGGATTTGTGCTCGCCATTTTTGAGTTTTCTCAGTTACAAGTTGATTGCAGAAATGGTGGGAAGGAGAATTGGACCGTTTGGGGGAGGGGGGGATTAATTTTGAATTTTTGATGAGCGGCATTAGGCCGTCGTTTACTTTGAGCCTAATATACACCAAAAAAGTTTGTACATTTTTTTAAAGGTACAATGGCGAAGTATCTTTTTGTGAAGGGAGATATGGATCAGCAATTGGGGTGTTCATAACTGGGTACCCGATTTTTTCGGGTACCCGGACAAGCAGGTACCCGTAAAACCGGGTAGCTGCAAAAGTGGCCCATGGTCCGGCCCGGAAAAGTCGGGTGCCGGGATTGCGGGTACCCGACTTTTCCGGCCCAGGTCATAGGTACCCGCAACTCCCAGGGAGCTCACTAGTAGATATTGTCCTCTTTGGGTCCTAGCCGCAAGGATTTGCTTTGGTGCGAGCAGAAGTCCTACCAAAAGGCCTCTACTTAGGTTGAGGTGTCCACTCTACATAAAGAAGAGCCGTTCTCTCAACTTCCGGATGTGGGATAGCCAAGATCTTAGGCATACCATCTCGTAACACCCCGATAATTCTCTTTTCAGAATTACCTTTATAATATAAAACTTAGAGAAATACCCAAGTATTATCGCCCGTGTGATAACGTATCGAACTTTATTCGGAATTTTGCGGCGGAAAACATCTAACTAAACTTCATACTTTATTATCATAAATAAATAAGTACTTTAAAATCAAACACTCTATATATGTCTACTCAAACAAACTTATTATAATATATTCCTACTAATGCAGAAAATATGATATACTAGATTACACAAGTCTCTCCATTCCAGGATTCCCAATGATGCAACATCTGCGAACCTGTAAATGTCAATCTTCCAGAGAATCTGCTCACCAAAATTGGGTCATCACAGGATCAATAAGGCAAAGCCATGATCAACAATCACAAACAAAGCACGTAATCAGCAAAATTGAGTACTACATACTAATACATAAGTGTTCCTAGCATGATACTAAATAAATAACATGCAGGAATAAATAATAATATAATCATATAACATTCTGCAGACAACCTTAACTGAACTAAACTCTAAACATCTTTTTATTACTCAAATGGAATAGTTATTGGACCTGAGTTGTCTTATCTACTAATGCCTTCATTAAGAAGACGAAATACGGGAGCTACCACGTATTCCAGAAATGACCTGCGATATCGATGAACCTTTGCTAACTGAAAAAGGGATGGTGATCAATCCATCTCCTGTAAAAAGTCATGGCTCGCTCACCATGTACCCCAACTCCTAATGTCCAACTCTAGACGTGCACCAGTCTAAAGTCTATAACTATCCTCGTTACACTTTACGTTATTTACAAGTTATTACTTGTTATGACACACATACAAGCAACACAGAAATACAATTCAAACATTCACAACAAAACTTCTTTTATCTTAGGATTTAATAAGTGATCACAACTTACAACCCAAGACTTACTTTATTTTAATCTCAACTTTCTTATTTGTTGAACCTAGCCAACAATCAAACTTACCTTTAAAAGACATACTTATCAACTTACCAAATAAGGCTCACAGTCCTCATAAAGTAGTGAAAATAATAACATAAGGGAACACATGATTTAAACATGATCCAACTTTCTAAATATATTAATTCCCCCATGTGAATTAATAAATAAGGTTCCCAATCAAACATGCTTGCATCAATATTCCATACAAACATGATATTCAACTCATAATCAAATCTCATCCTTACATGTTCGCACACAAGCATAAAACATGTAAAATTCATTCATAATAGAAATCATATATGAACTTACAAAGTTCCTATACATGATACTACAACTTTTCCTTCCTAAATCATGATACTACATCACATAACACATAGGTATGTACGTACCTTGTGTAGACAAATTGAGAGACCACTTTTCTACTCTAAAAGTTGCCTAGGGAATAATCTCCGCCTAACAAAATATAAAACATTGGTATATCAATATACCAATAAATTTACAGCAATAAAACTTCACTTAAAAACGTGTCAAAACCTTTTCTAAAATTCTTTTGACACCAAAGATTAAATATTTCAAACCCTAAAATATGGTACTACTAAAATAGGCTTTTAAAACCTCAAAAATCAAGACTTTAATATTTAAATCTCTCCTTGAACATAAAATATTAAATCTGAATTTTTTTTTCTTAATAGTATGAAACATATAATCTGAAATAATTAAAGATACAATCTTTAAACAATAATTTAACAAAATAATACTTTGAAATATTAGATCAATATATATGAAATCAATATATAAGAAAACGAGGAAAAGAATCAAAAGAAAAAGGGAGAAAAAGAGTGAAATACCGAAATCGCGAGTGAAATATGGCAGCAAAATTGCGAAACTTGCAGAGGCCATAACTGATAGAATAATAATCGAAATCGAGTGATTCTTGAGCGTAAGTTCAATAACTTTTCGAGATCTACACTTTCTCGGAAGGAATTTTTGGCTAAAAATAAACGGAACTATGAGAAATCTGGACAATCAGATTCGGGTGAGAGAAAAAACGAGTGAAGGGAGGGAAAGAGGAATTAGTGGAAACAAAAGCCAAATCTGAAAATATGAATCATGGGAGGTTTAATGAAGTATTTATAGGTTCTCTTTCCCTAATCCTAGTAGAATTTGGAGTACATAAGAATAAGAGTCTTATTAGGAAAATAATTACTCCTTTGGGCTTTCAAATGGGCTCAAAAGGCTACAAATTGAGCTCCTCAACCCATAAGCTTAATTTAATAATTAAATATACTTTAAATACTACTCTTTAAATAATTAAAGTTCCAATTAATCAAACATTTAATTAATTTAAGAAATAAAAAACCATAAAACTCTTTTAACTCCTCAAAATAGTCAAACATTAAAATAATTCGACTCATAAAATATTAAAATCATTTATAAATATACTTTAAATATATTTATAAAATTCATAAAATTACGGGGGATTACAGTACCCGGTTGCTATCACAATCCCTTCCCTCTCGTCAACTGAATGTACAGACTCAAAATATCCATGAAAACTGTAGAATGAAAAGTTGGACAGACTCAAAATATAGTGACCTTTTATTTGAGAGATAATTTGCCGCCCTATTAGCTTCACGGAAGATATGACTAATGGAATAAAATATTGAAGTGCCGAAGGAGAAGACGGATATTATCAATGAGGGTTTGAAGCGAGCATTAATAATAGTATAGCCCCTGCAAAATACGAATAACCACTTGATTGTCACCTTTAATATAAAGGTTTCTTATAAGGTTTTAATATATCAGTTGTTAGAATTTATCTATACTCATTAAATATAAAACTTTTTTTCAAGGTCAAGTGAATGCACCATTAGTCATAATCTACACTCTATATGATGATATTCAAAAGAAAATGAATTGAGTTCAAAATGTTTTAACAAGTCACGACGTGTCTGCCTGTCAATATTTTCCTTAATATATCAAAATCTTAAACGTAACATAACACTCTTATACACCGATTTCTCTTTGGAATTGACAATAGGAGTGGGGCAAGGAGGTATGTTTATTATCTACTCCTTTTTTTCATTTCAAGTTTAACTTTTTTATGGGCAACTTCATATCAATTTAATTGTTTAATTGTTTTTCTATTTTAGTTGCATTTGTAGTATACAATTGTATTGTTTTGGCAGTTTCACTTCAATTTATAGTTTGTAATATTTTATAGAACTTGGAAGTTGCATTTGTAATACTAACGTGTAACTTTTTATATTATGAAAATTAAAAACGTCAATATTAATTTATCGTTTATTGGATGTAGCTAAAGGAGACGTGATCATGTCTTGATCTATTTTAATTTGTGTAAGTTGTCGGACTGAGAAAAGCCTAATTTTTGGGCAAAAAATTTGTGCTCGGTACGGGAAAATCGGGCTAACGTTTTATCTCTAAGCGTACCTAATGCTAAAAGAAATACATTTGAGCTCAAAATCATGTCATACGTTTGGTTTTTGCCCATTTTAGACCGGGCTCGAAAATCGCCCAAGACTATTCGAGTCGAATTAAACTTAATCACCTCTAACCTAGAGCATGATATACTATACAGTATAGACTGGTGTGTCGTGGTTTACCTAGGACATGATTGAAAATGGGTGGGAAAATGTGAAATTTTGAAGAAGTGTAAAATTTATCCTCGAGGATTAATGAAAATTGTATTGATTAATGTTTGATTTGAACCAATCCCACCTTATCTCAAAAATTGGTTTATTATGATTGTAATTTTAGATAATTAACCATAGGTGAGAATATGATCCGACACAAGAGTATCGAATGTATTATCACTAGAACATAACCAAACCATTTAAAACGACCCAATATAGTCCGGCAGCTCATCAATCGACGGAAAAATCACGACAACTACTACTTAGCTTGTATTTTCTGTATTATAGCTGACTTCTTCTTAAAGTAATTTTATATGTGTTGGTATTTAATATTGTGACTTAAGAAATCAACTCTTTTAAATTGACAAATTAGCATGCGATGAGTTTTGATATGGTTTTTTTTCTTAAGCTATTAGCGCGAATCTCGTGTCCTTGTAGAAAAAAAAATAAGACCATCGAAATAGAAGTAGAATAAGTAGGAACTGTTAGAAATAGTAATCTAGAAAAATCTAGTGAAAAAATCAAGATGAATTCTAGAGTTATCTAAACAAATATCTATTGTAATTAAGGCATATTATAGAAAAATCTAGGAATGAAGAATCTAGAATAATCTAGCATTAGATATTATTAGATCATATAAGATTAGTGTAGAATATTCTAGATTAAGTTATACCACTCCTATAAATATGTGTTAGCATTGTACATATATAGGAGTGTGGAGGCATATGTACTTCCTACCACATTCATAAGCAAGAGTTCTCTTATGGAACCTTGCATATCACATATCATATGTCTCGACCCCAAGTTTGTAACAAATTATCCCAATCAATAAAAATTCATAAATTAAAAAGTTGGTCCATTAACCTTCCGCATGCGCCTGTCAAAAATTTCTAACATTTGGTATCCGAGCCATATTAATCCTAAAGCCTCCATTACAATATCATACTCCCATAAATATAATACACCAAACACAAAATAAACCAACTCCCTTAAATAAAAACCAAACACCACATAAATTAAAATGACTTCCCCAAACACTTCCACCTCAAACACATTTAACTATCCCCAAGTAAATTGGGTACCTACATTTAAGGGAGAAAAATATCAACAATGGTCTATTCAAATGAAATCCATATTTATCTCACAAGATTTGTGGGAGTTAGTACAAAATGGTTATGAACAACCAAATGATTTAATCCAAGAAGCTACTTGGGATGAAACAAGACGAAAACAATATAAACAAAATCGGATAAGGGATAATTATGCCCTATCCTTAATATATCGGGGAGTAGATGAAACAATCCTCCCTACTATTATGGCTGCTACAACGGCGAAGGAGGCTTGGAGTATCCTGGAGACAAAATATAGGGGCTCCGAGAAGGTAATACTCTTTAAACTGCAATCTTTATGGAGAGATTTTGATAATTTATTAATGGCGGAAAATGAAACAATTCAAGAGTTTTTTAGTCGAGTAACAAATATTATAAATCAAATCCGAACTAATGGAGATAAAATAGAAGATGTCCAAGTTGTTCGGAAAATATTAAGGAGTCTCCCCAAAAATTATGATCATATAGTGGCCGCTATAGAGGAGTCTAATAAAGATTTATCTAAATTAAGTTTAAGCGAATTAATGGGCTCCCTTCTAGCACATGAAGATAGAATGCGTAGATTTACTGAGCGACCACTAGAACAAGCTTTTCAAGCAAAATTAAAATTCTCTAATAATCGAGAAAATAAAAGTAAAAATGACTACGGTAAAAGGAGGTACTTCATATAACCGTAGCGGGGGAGAGGAAGTTATAAAAATCAAGGAACTCGAAAAAATAACCAATCGGCTCCTATTGCAATTTATGTAAGAAAAATGGCCATAATACACAAGATTGCCGGTATAAGTGTAAAAGATGCAAGAAACACACTCATTTTGAAAAAGATTGTTGGTTCCGGCAAAAGGAAGAGGCCAATTTTATGGAAAATAAGGAGCCTAGAGATCAATTATTTTATACGTGTTTAAATGCTCACCAAGAGTCAAATGATATATGGTATATTGATAGTGGTTGTTCAAACCACATGTACCGGCAATAAAAATTCATTTGTCGATTCGGGACGAAAACATAAAAACACAAATTACTCTTGGTGATGGAAGCAACCAAGATGTTGTCAAGGGGACAATAGCCGTTAGAACCAAAAACGGCTCGTCTAAATTTATTTCGATGTTTTCTATGTCCCCAGGGCTTGCACAAAATTTGGTAAGTGTAGGCCAACTAATCCAAAGAGGCTACATGGTGAAATTTGATGCTAATAAATGCCTCATATTTGATAAGAGAAAAGGGCAATTAATTACTACTACTCAAATGGCTCCTAATAAAATATTTCCATTAAGAATGCAAATGGAGCATAATGTTGCCCTAAGCTCTATAATAGATGAATCCACATTGTGGCATTTAAGATTCGGGCATCTAAATTTTAACAGGTTTAAAAGCTGTTAAAACAAAAGGAAATGGTAATTGGGCTTCCACCTATAACAAATGAAAGAAAAATATGTGAGGGTTTGTATATATGGCAAAATGCATAGATTGCCATTCCCCACTTCATCTTGGAGGGCTAGAGCTCCATTAGAGCTCGTTCATGCGGATATATGGGGCCCTACCAGAAATCCGTCTCTTGGCGGAAAAAGATATTTTCTATTATTTGTCGATGATTTCACTCGCATGATGTGGGTTTATATCTTGGAGCAAAAATCAGAAGCATTTTCCCACTTCATGCAATTTAAAGCCCTCACAGAAAGACAAAGTGGGCATTCAATAAAAATTTCGAGAACGGATCGTGGGGGAGAATTTACAAGCAAGGAATTTAACAGCTTCTGTAAGGCCCATGGGATCAAAAGAGAATTAACAGTAAGACGCACACCTCAACAAAATGGTGTTGCGGAAAGGAAAAAATAGAACAATTCTTGAAATGGCCCCCGGTATGATGCAAGCTAAGAATTTACCAAAATATTTTTTGGGCCGAAGCTGTCGTACGGCGCAGTGTATATTCTCAATAAGTCTCCCACGAAAGCAGTGAAGGGTATGACACCCTATGAAGCTTGGCATAAGAGAAAGCCAAGAGTGGAGCACCTCAAAGTATTTGGGTGCATAGCATATGCCCACATCCCGAAAGAAAATCGGGAAAAACTTGACGGAAAAGGAGAAAAATGTATCTTCATTGGATACAGTGACGAGTCTAAAGGATATCGTCTCTATCAGCCCGAATCCAAGAAGTTAATCATTTCAAGAGATGTCATCTTCGATGAAGGAGCTCAATGGATGTGGATAGAGAAGGAATCTCAACCACGTGAAGGAGATTTTCTTCCACCTAAGTCCAAGTGAAGATGAAGGCCCAAATCATGAAGCAAACATTACAAAGTTAATGAAAAAGCCTACCATTTCCCACAAACAATCTCTCCCTTTACCATCAAACAACAACACTCTTTGATCAAAAACATCTCTTAAGCATAAAAGTTCACTACTACTTCCGCTCAAGTTTCCAACAGGAACAAACCCATTTCTTATGATCAAAATTCATACATACATTTCCATATAAGTTCTAACTAACTTTCGCTCTCTCCTCTAACAGTTATCCCCTGTCTTTTCTCTCTGTTTTTCCCCCTCCATCAATGGCATCCACAAGACCCACAGAAAACACAATCAAATCTGATGATCACCATTTATACACTCGAATTCGGGCCCTGTTGGAAATCAGGCGGAAGTGTTATGGGCTTAGATTTTAAATGCTTAGGATGTTTTATAAAGAGGGGAGAGAAATAGTGAAGGGTTTTGATTGAGTTGACTAACAAAGCTCAATTTCTTACATTACCACATAGTAATGCTCATACATATTTATAGGTGGTTGAAGTCGGTGACTATCAACCAACATACATGCTCTACAATTTCTATATTTGGCTAGATATTTCTAGGATCTTCTACTTTCCTTGCTACACTATTTTACACTTCATCTATCTTAGACAGTACTAGAATTTTCTAGACTTTCCCTCTTCTACATCTTTCTAGACAATCTAGATTTTTATATATTACAAGATTTTTTAGATTAATATTTTAACACTCCCCCTTAATCTGAAAAATCGTGTACTCTTGATTTCTTGCTCATAATATTCTTGAATTTTGTTGATGCACTTGTCACCAACCACCACATGACATAAACTTTTGAGTTCCAATGTTGGCACCCATGTTACCAACCTCCATCTTCTCTATATGTGAATATGTCTTCTCAGTCTTTCTGACCCTTTCGTTGGTACTCATGTTACCAATTATCTTACTGATGCTCGTGTCACCAGCCATCACCCAAAATATTTTTCCTCCAAATTTTCTTTTGTTGTTGGTGCTCATGTCACCAACCCACCCCGCTAATGCTCATGTCATTAGCAACCTTCAAAATAAAGTTTCTTGATTTTCTTCGCCAAAATTGGCAATCTCATTGTTTTTCTTGGTCCTGCAATTCTTTCCTACATGACCAAACTTTTTGCACTCCCAACATTGTGGTTTTCCCTTGAACCAACAATTTGCACTATCATGGTTAGTCTTCTTGCAGATATTGCAGGAAGGTTTAGAATCCATACCTTTAAATTTTGGTGAATTATCTTCATCTTCCAACTTCTTCTTGGACATATTCTTGAATTTTGCTGCAAGAGCCGTCTCAACTATTTCTTCATTGATATGCCGATTTTTCCTTTGTTCATGGGACTCCAAAGATCCCATAAGTTGCTCCACTGTTATTTTTTATATATCTTTTGTTTCTTCAATAATAGCAACAATATTATCATATTTTTCCGTTAAACTCAATAAAACCTTCTTCACAATTTTTTCATCTGAAATTTCTTCTCCATATGATTTCATCTGATTCACTATTTGTATTACCTTTGAAAAATAGTCTTTCATTAATTCCCCCTCTTTCATTTTTAAGTTTTCAAATTCTCTTCTTAAAGATTGGAGTTTGATACTTGTCACCTTGCTATCTCCTTGAAATTCTTGTTGCAGGATCTCCCAAGCCTCCTTAGCCGTGTTGGCTCTTAAAATTCTTGGAAATATTATATCTGTGACCGCATTTTGTATTAAATATAATGCCTTAGCATCCTTCATTCTTTCACCCTCGAGCTGCCTTTTTTGAGCTTCGGTTAGGGTACTCTCGTCTTCGTACTCCGTATATCCTTTATCAGCATAACTCCACAACCCATGAGATTTAAGTAATGTCTTCATTTTAATTTTCCAAAAATCATAATTTTCTCCCCCGAAAATTGGAATTGGGAAAGTTGGGTTGTTGAGTGCCATTATGATTTATGTTGTGTTTGGGTTAAATGTGTTTTGGATAAAGTAAAGAGGCTTTGGAATTTTTGGCTCGGATACCAAATGTTGGAAATCAGGCGGAAGTGTTATGGGCTTAGATTTTAAATGCTTAGGATGTTTTATAAAGAGGGGAGAGAAATAGTGAAGGGTTTTGATTGAGTTGACTAACAAAGCTCAATTTCTTACATTACCACATAGTAATGCTCATACATATTTATAGGTGGTTGAAGTCGGTGACTATCAACCAACATACATGCTCTACAATTTCTATATTTGGCTAGATATTTCTAGGATCTTCTACTTTCCTTGCTACACTATTTTACACTTCATCTATCTTAGATAGTACTAGAATTTTCTAGACTTTCCCTCTTCTACATCTTTCTAGACAATCTAGATTTTTATATATTACAAGATTTTTTAGATTAATATTTTAACAGGCCCCGAAAAAATCAGACATTCCCTCCATCCACAAACTCCTACATAAAATGGCAAACTTCCACAATGACACCGGTTGCCAAGTCACTGAATATTCTCTAAACTCCACCCTCTTCACAAACCCACAACCAACTCCCGTGAATGTCTTCGTTCTCGAAGTTTCCTCTTCTCCGCTTTCTCTCCATCCTTCAATAATCGAAAAGACATTCGACCTTCCTCGCCCTATTGATGATTTAGAGGTGTTCATCTTCCAGTCCGATGAAGAGACAACGATTGCGGGTTTTGTATTATTCTACCCGATTTACTGCAGTTATTTTGGGAAGCCTGGGTTTCGAATACAGGATTTGTTTATAAGGGAGAGTTATCGGAGTTTAGGATTTGGGGAGTTGTTGATGAAAGCAGTTGCAAATGAAGCTGTTAAGTTGGGATATGTGAAAGTGGAGTGGAGTGTGATTGCTTGGAATGTGGGTGCAACAAGGTTTTATGAGAGGATGGGTGCTCGTGTTTTGGAGGATTGGAAGACTTTTGAACTTACTAATGATGCACTCCTCTCTTGTGGAAAGCTTCATTAATTTGCTGAATTGGAAGACTTTGTTTGTCTAATTTATTTGCTAATTCAGCATAAGTATATTTTGTTGGTTTTTGTTTTTGGTAATACTGTAATGATTTATTTTAGAATGCTATTGCCTATTGTCTTGGAGTCAGGATCATTTCCAGTGCAGTGGATGTCCAGTGCTACTCTTTGAGAGGATACATTTGGGATGGAATCTCCAAATCACCCCCAACCCTTGGTGTAATCACTAGAGAGGATCTGAACTCATTGTCTTGTCCTTAAATTTTATAGATATAACCAATGTTTGATTTCATGCAAGGTATGAGATGTTATGTTTGATGTTCTGAGTACCGAAAATATGTCACAATTTGAACTTTATCCTGTCTTGAAAGTTAAATGGAAAAGGAGTTTTTTTAACTATCAATTTTACTGTGAGATCTGCAATTGTAGATATATAAGCATATTTTAAAATATTAAGATAGTGGGAAAAGTTTGTTGAGGTTGATAATATCACGTAAGTAATAACAAGGAACAATTATATTAGGTAGTCTACTAGTCTTTGGAAAGTAGAAAATACTTTCAAATTAATGAATCTATACTAATATATTAAAAGGCGTTCCTAAGCAAGGAACTACGCCACGTGGCGCTATCCCTTAGAATGTTTACTTTATGTAAACACGCATACAATAAAAAAAAAAAGAAATAGAAAATGCATCTTACAAGATTTGATCCCTTGACCTCAAGCTTATACACTAAAGTCTTAACCACCCAACCAAGTAATATTTGGTGTTGTATTTACAAAGTAAAATGCTAATAAATGAATATTATAATTACCCGGGGCATAGCACGGGCCTAAAAACTAGTTATATATAATTCAAAAGTTAAATTCAAAGATGATGATCAACTATATGACAATCGTAACAAAATTGTAACACTATAAATGACACAAGCCACACGTATAATAGTTATTGTATCTCAATAACTAAAAGAGCAAACACAAACGAATTATTATATGGTAAGATTACGTATAGAGATAATACTACTTTCATATACATATGGTAATATATAGTCAAAATTGAGGTTGAAGTGGTGGAGTAGTGGCATCGCTCCCCACCTCATATCCCTGAGGTCTAGGGATCAAACCTCATGGGACTCATTTGAGGATTTCCCCTTATCCCCCCTCAAGCGAGTAAACTAAACCCACATCCACCCTCCTGCCTTACAGGATACTAAATACCACCTATGAACACCCACCAATTGCCTTAAACTTTGCCTCATATAGTAGTCGATGTTGTAGGATTTATGTTTTAGCATCTCAAACTTCATTACATTACTTTTAATACAGAAAAAAAATCTAATGCAGCGTGCACTAGAATATGGGTAATATATATTGGAAATTAGGGTTTTGTTATTTTTTAAGTTGGCGTCGATTCCAATCATATTTAGGCTTATGAAACAAATGTTGTTTTGTACCATAAGTCCATAACATACATAATATTTTAGATTAAGAGTTTGGACAGGTGGATGTGGTGCTTGTCAGACAATGCTGAGGTGGTTCATATTAGGTGAGTAAACTATCAAATCTACCATCTATCCATTACTCATGACGAATATAAATTTGACATCCACAATTTTCCATCATCTACTATAGTCATATTGACATCAACAATTGCACTACCGAGTACCCACTAAAGTCATATCCATACAGATTAAGTCATTAAACTATCAAATTCATCACCTACTTAATACACATGATGAAAAGTTAAAACGGTTAGTTAAGGGCTAAAAGGGGGAAAAAGGGGAACCAAAAAGAACCCAAAATTGGACGGAAACGGTTTCGTAAGGTGTCGAAAGCCATTTCAAGAGAGGTCGTAAAACCCAGAATCTCGCCGTCACTTCCCATCTCCCACCTCACGCCACCATCACTGCACCATCATTTCCATCCTCCATCTTTCTCTCTCCTCAACAATGGCGGTCCAATCCGAAGACCTCCACCAATCACCACCAACCACAATAAACAACCCTATCTCCAACAATGGCGAAGTCGACGACGAACCAGAATCTGAAGAAGACGACATCGATGAAGACGAAGAAGAAGAAGATGATGAAGACGAAGAAGAATCTCCAGCAATGGCGGAAACAAATGCCGGTTCAGTTAGGGCAAAAATGTCGAAGCTCGCTAATCGATTGAGGTCTGAACCAGTTAACCTAAGAGTTCACGATGTGATAATTAAGGGGAATATTAAAACGAAGGATTCTGTGATTGAAGCAGAGATTATGAATGACCTAAAACGAGCTTCTACTCTTCAGGAGATTTTTCAAGCTGCTGCAATCGCTAATGTGAAACTTCGACAACTTGATATTTTTGATTCAGTTAATTTTACGCTTGATTCTGGTCCTATGGAGTTGCCTGGTACTGCTAATGTTGTTGTTGAAGTTGTGGAGGCCAAAAGCCCTCTCACTGGTGAAATTGGCGTGTTTACTAAGCCTGGGGTAATATTTTGTTTATCGCATTTTTTGATTTGATTGTTGATTTTGATTAATTTGTTCAAATTTAGACAGGTGATTAAAAAAGATTGTTGATCTAGTGTTGTAGTGATTAGTGGTTTGACTTTATGTGAAGTTGTTGAAGGTCTTTTGGTTGGTTTATGGAAATTGTTGTGGTTATATGAGAATATTGTGAAAATGTGAAGTAGATAACACAGTATGAGTGGATATGAGGGGGAAGGAGAAGGTATTGTTGTGGAATTGTGTCAAACTCGAGTAGTTTAGGAGTGTCGACATGAATTAGAGCCTTAGGAAAGTGTTGTTGGCTTGGAAGGTTGATCCTTTGTTTTTCAGATGAATGCATTACATTTGTATGGGTTTTGGCGTAAGATTACTGATTGTAAGTTTGTAAAAGCACGAGAACTTTGATTGTTGGGTTGTCTTGATTTTGGACAGAGTTATACTCGTAATTGAAAGTGTGGTGTTGCTGACTTAGGGTGTGTTCTTGTCTCCTTTATAAAAAGAAAGTTTAGGAAAAATAGTTTGGATAAGTTCCAATTGACTTAATAAGTTCAGATTAGTTCTGATTAGTTCCAATAAGTATAGATAAGTTCCAATTAGCTATAACATGATGTCCAATGAATTCTAATAAATTCATATTAGTTCCAATAAGTTCAGTGAAGTTCCAATAAGTTGAGTCAAAGACCAGGGACGAGCCCCGACTTCCATAGGTCCTTGGTTTGACCTCCTTTCGTCGAGTGCTCTTCCCGGTTTAAGTTAAGAGAACGCACCTTGAGATCACAGGTGTAATGTTGTTGGAATTATTAAGCTGTCTATATAGGTAGATATTAGGGTCTAATGGTAGCTTTTTGCTGCCGTCATAGATACCAGCTCTAACTTTTATTTGTAAGATTAGTAATATAACAATATCAGCAAACTTTTTTATTATCTAAAGCTACCTATACCTCCAAACTACGATTGTTTTAGAACACTACTTGTACCTCTGAGAGCTACCTGAGTCTAAACTTTATAAGTTACAGAGACTTTGTTTCTGAACACGACCTTAGATAAACTAGGGTTTTAGGTATTTGGCCTAAGCATAAATTGGTTATGATGACTGATGTATAATATCATAATCAATTGGATTGTATAACATGTGGGTCATTTCTTTAAATTATCTGCAACTGTAATACGTTTGTGTTAGAGTTATTCATTTACTATTAGGATGGTTGATGGTTAATGGTTTTGATATTGATCAGCTGTTAAAGGCTGTGTGTAAGTGTAGTTTTAGTGAGTTGGGCTTTGAAATTTGAAGGTCTGTGTTTTGGATTTTTGTAAGATAGCTTATTAGTAGAAAAGAATTACAAAAATTACTTAGTTACATTGTGGAAAGAAAGCTGTAGTTTATCCACTGGTTCAGCATTGTTACGTTACGTCTTTTACAAAATCACATCTCTCATCTTCTCTTTCTGTGATATATTAACTAGAATTTATGTTTCTTGGCTTCCATAGTGGCCAATATCCTTTGCTGCTGGAGAATAAAAGCTCTGCCTTTTCAAAAACTAGTTTTTTATACTGGTTGACATTATGTTACCTGTTTGCCTCTTGCAAAATCAACTTTGCTGTGATTATATCTGATCTTCAGTCTGCTCATGAAACTACCTTACATTGTTAATTTTAGGAGGTAATTTTACTACTTCCAACCGCACAAAAGGGATCATCACTAACTATTACTATATGCTTTTTGGTTATCATTGTGCTAATATATGTGAACATTGGAGATGCATCTACACCTAAGCTCTGTGGTTTGAGAAGGACCATGTCATTGTTGGCACAACCATTCTTTGCTTGCCATTAATTTATGCCTTTTCTTCCATCTTTAACTTCTGCTGCTAGTGTAATGTGTGTTATTGTTGCTAACTCTTGACAGTTGCTTTTGTAGGCTAGGTCTTGGTCTCTTGAAGGAGGTTTGAAGCTGAAGAATCTGTTTGGTTATGCTGATGTTTGGGATGGATCTGTATCTTATGGATGGGATCAGACAACAGAGGTTAGTACTGGTGTTTCACTCCCCAGAATCAGACATTGGCCTTCTCCCATTTTTGCTCGAGCATCTCTACTCTCTCAAGACTGGCTAAAGTTTTCCTCATACAAAGAACAAGCAGTGGGCTTTGGTCTTGGTCTAATATCAACAAGGAATCATGAAATGGTATACAATTTGACATGGCGCACCTTGACAGATCCATCACAAATGGCAGGTGAATCAGTAAGGAGACAGCTCGGACATAGTTTATTGTCCTCGTTGAAGTACACATTTAAAGTTGATAAGAGGAATTCACCTTTGAGGCCTACTCAGGGATATGCTTATAGTTTTACTACCTTATTAGCTGGCCTTAATCCTGATAGTCGGAGTGCACGCTTTCTGCGGCAGGTGAGGTTTTTTTGAACAGATGCCTTAAATTGTTGTTTGTTTGTGTTTAAGTTGATTATATTATATTAATTACTGTCTAATGTACTTTGAGCAGTTTGTTTGCCTCTTCTCCGATGATTTAACCTGGCTCCACATTTGGAGCTGCTGCCTATGGTTTATTACTCCCGCCCCATCACATGCTTTTTTTTTTCTCTTTCTGGAGTCTTGGGAATTTCACTTTTGTGAATGGAAATCTATGTGAGTAGGTCATGACAACTTTACATAGTATGACCAGTTTGTGTCATTCTTGAAGATAAGTTAACATGTTTTATTATTGTACACTGGGTAGTATAAGAAGATGAAGTCCACTTCTGAAGGGAAGCTCCTTCTACTTTTTATTCTAAATTTGGGTTAAAAGGCAATAGAAACTTTGCTATATTAACTGCAAAGTGATGTGGAATTTGACTGTCTGGGTGATGATCCTTGACAATTAGACACAAGAGGAAATAGTTTGTCTTGAGTTTTTTTTTCCCTTATGCCATTGTGCACTATGACTTCTTCTTTGAAGTGCAGCTAGATTGACCTTATGATATATGAGTTGTAAAATGTGTCTTCACTTTTCTCAATTTTCTTTCTAGGTTTTTCTTTTTTAGATGCTGCCCCTAATTAGTGTTCCACTCCTGTTCTGTAGACTTGTTTGTTAATCTTCCACTGTAATAGAGAGAAAACACCCCACTCTCCCACAGAAATAAGGGGTAACACGTTCTGGATGTTCCCTATTTACACTTTATCAAGTCCTACTGTCGAAGTATCATTGAGTCATTCGATGTGGCGTCAATCAGTGTCTCTACAAGCGTTTTCATCTTCTTTCGGGTCAGGGGGGACAGATATACACAGCCTCACAGGAGGGTTACTGGTTTCTAAACAGCTTAATGTCAAATCCAAGATTGGAGAAGTCATGAAGTCACTGTCACTTCAGAACAAGATAATACAAAATACAAAGCACTCCTCTTGATTCATTTAGTCTGTAGTGCAAAGTTAATTATACGCCTTACAGGGAGTGTATAGCTCCATTAAAATTGTGTTTCTGGAAAGAGAATCAGAAATAGTAATTTATGAACAGGCAAGGAACACATTCCACACTGTTTTTGCCCAACTATTAGTATTGTGGAATCCTGTCAAAGATTGCTTGAAGTGGGGGGAAGATATTCTAGCCCTTTGATTTTTGCCTGTAAACTGTGGGAGTCTTTCTCACTGGAAAGTGGTATATGTGCTCACTGATTGTTTGTTGCTGCAAGAATGTCTTTCTTCTTACTCTTTGGTGTTGCTGTTGCTTTATTGGTCCTTCCTTGGACTATATCAACGCTTGATTGATTATTATTTTGGATAAATCTGCCAATGTGATATGTTTTTCCTTCAACTTAGTAAGGACTTATGACAAGGTATCAAGAGGAGTGCTTTGTTGGGCAATGACAAAGAAGGGTATAACACGTAAAGAAATTGACATAGTCAAGAACATGTATCAAGAAGTGATAAAAATAAGTTAGCACACTAGAGGAACGGAGGTTTTTCCTATTATGATTGAACTACACCAGAGATTTGCATTAACACTTTGTTTGGATAGCAATGATGGAGAGAGAGTTAGGGGAGGGAAGGAGAGGGAAGGGATGGACAAACTGAGCTTGCAATTTCTTTCCAAATCTTTCTAACAATGGATGGATTTGGTTTATTTAGAGAGGAAGAAAAATCAGTCCCTCCAGTTTTCTTCTCTTTCTTTCCCTCCAAACAAATGAATCTCTCATTTTCCTTTCTCCCCTTTCCCTCCAAATTCCCCTATCTAAACAAACTGTAAGTCCTTCCTTTATTCTTTGCCGCATTGGTAGATGATTTAGCATGGTCTATTGAGGAAGAGATACCATGGCGTCTGTTGTTTTAAATCCCTTGGTTTTAGGCTAAGTAGAAGGCAAATTGAGTACCTAAAGTGCCAATATAGTACTCAGAGAGAGCCAAGCGAGGATGTAGTTACAATGTGACAATAGATGGTAAAGAGTTTCCCTTAAGTGAGTCTTTCGAAGTACTTTGGGTTAATTTTCCAGAGGAATGGAAAAATTGACCAAGATGTGACTCTCAAGATTAATTCTGGGTGGCTTAAATGGAGAGCATTAATTAGGTTTTCGTGCTTAAGTTACCTTTAAGTTTAAAGAAAATTTTTGTAGGCGATTTAGCCAACATTATTAGTTCGGTCAGGTTTCCAGCATTTAGAAAGAATTATATTAGGTAGATGGGTGTACTTTAGATGCATATGCTGAGATGGGTGGGAAAACTGTAAGGGATAAAATTCGAAATGAGGAATATCTAATTTTGTTGGTTTGGGCATGCGTGATATCGATAAGATGATGCACTGGTAAGGAAGTGAAGAGTTGGGAGTATGAAGATTTTATATATACTCGAGGGATGGCAAAGATGATATCTATGGAGGGACTTCAAAAGGATATGAAAAATATGGGATTGTAGGAGCATGTGACATTAGTTAGAAGCAATTAGAGGAATACTTGTCGACGATCAACAGATCAAAGGAGACTCTTGGTTCATAGAACCGACCCCATCCTTAGTAAGAGGATATTTATGGATGATCAAAGACACTTATATATGTTGTTGTTGTTGCTGTTAGCTGTTTTTTTAGTATAGGAACTTCACATCCTTGCATTTTTGTCTTTGTCGTATTGAATTCATTGAATGGATGAGATGCTTGATTGCTTAAGGGCGTGTTCGGCAATAGCTTTTGATGTAGCTTTTAGTGTTTGGACTAAGTCAAAACTTTAATAATGGTGAAAAGTTGTGCTTGGTGAAGTAGTGTTTGGAGTAGCTTTTGGTGCTTGAATTAGTGTTTTGGAAAAGCTATAAATATTAGCTTTGGGGTAGAGGGAGCTTTTGGAGTAGCTTTTGAAGATTGAATATAGTTTATTTTTGTTGTTTTTTCTAAACTAGCACCTAGTTTTACCGAGCACTAATTATCATAAAAACTATTTCCACAGTCAAACTCTAACAACTAACCGCTGTCACCTAGTACAACAGCTGACCGCTACTTCTACAACTAATAGCTACCACAATAACTACTTTTGCTGAACACGCCCTAAGTAACAATTTATTTTTGAATTAATGTCCTTTTAGCATTATTATGAATTTATTTTGAGAGTGGTCATGCTCAACTTGAAACTCTATGTTTGTTATCAAAGACTTGGTTTGTAGAAAGCCATGATAGATGTTAATGAGTTAATGGACATATGCTATTATATTGAAGCTTTATTAACTAGCTTGGGGAAAAATTTCAAGTGCAAGGCTGTAGATATCCGGACCTTGTCCTGCGCTTAATATTCACGGTAGGGCTTGGGATTGAATTATAAGGGATTTGTCTGTCTTTGCTAAGCTCTTTGTATTCCCTAGTATCCAACTTTGATACTGGAAGTATACTTTAATTGCTTTAAGTGACTTTGGGTTTTACTTCTATATGTTTCTGTCAATTTTACTCAAGTCGAGTAATACTGTTGGACCGTTAAGAGTAATTTTTTTTATAATAAGATGTAGACAATTATGGTGCAACTGTGCAATATGTCATAATAAGATATAGGCTATTGATATTTGTTTAATTTATTTCTGGTCCTCTGCACGAGCTCTTTGACTGATGTGATTGGTCTACGTATATTATGAACTGGGGCCATTTTAAGTTGATTTAGTTCAGGAATTTCTAGATAAGTAACTCACTATCTGCTTTTAATATCCTCAACAGGAGTGTGATTTCCGTTATGCAGTGCCATTGGGATTTTATCATGCAGCACTAAACCTTGGGGTCTCTGCTGGACTCCTTTTTCCATGGGGGAGGGGATTTTTGGATAGACCGTCATCTCTGCCTGACAGATTCTTCATGGGAGGCAATACTTCACCAGTTTGTGCATTGGGAGGGCCCAGTTCAGTGTTGGGTTTTAAGTGCCGAGGACTTGGACCTACTGAACCACGGAGACAAAATAGAGATAAACCTGATGATGATTCCAGTGCTGCTTCTGAGAGGGATGCTGTAGGTGGAGATCTTGCTGTTTCTGCATTTGCAGACCTTTCATTTGATCTTCCACTCAGGGTTCTCAAGGATGCCGGGATCCATGGTCATATATTTGCGTCCACTGGCAACCTTGTCAAATTAACAGAAAATGAATGGCGCAAATTTTCCACCAAGAATTTCATGCAGTCATTTCGAAGTACTGTTGGATGTGGCATCATTGTTCCAACAAACCTATTCCGTATGGAGGTTAGTATTTTCTAAGCTATATTACATAAGTTCTATTTGAAGAATCTAATTGATAGATTTTATCTGTGACCATGATGTTCAGTTTTGCTTTTTATAGTTGAAATGATCTTAAATTTACTTCCTTGCTGGTTCTGCAGGTTAATTATTGTCACATTGTGAGGCAATTTGAGCATGATCATGGAAAAACTGGTGTCCAGTTCAGCTTTTCTTCACCATTGTGAACATTGGGAAGAAGTTAAGATTCTTTTACTATTTCAGTAATGTACACACACCTCCAAACACTTTTCTTTTCTCTTCTGTGATTTTGACACTAAAGAGCAATGCCTTTCGATAGGAAACAAAGTCAAGTGCTTTCCCTAGGAAAGGGAAACGAGAGTAATTGGTGCATTGTGTCTGAAACTAATTCTTGAATAAAGGTTATGCGGAAGTTTCTCTTGCAGCTTTTGATTAGGGTGCTCCTACTAGTCGTTAACTTTTATGAAACAGAGAATATACCCAATGGAGAATTAGCCTGATGTCTTCTTTGCCTATGATCCTAATTTCGTTAGGCTCCTGCTATTTATCTAGAATTGACTGCCTGCTGTGGAATTGTGGTTTATTGTTAGAGTTGGCAGATCTTGCAATGTTGTTGTCAATAGGTTTAGTTGAAATCCATCTTTACCAGTTGTTCCTTAACTTTATTTCGATTTTGTGATTGATAATTTCCAAGCTTTTAATTATTAACATTGGTGTTTTGGGGTGTGAAAGTTACTAATTGGTGAGTTTTGGCACATCATTCTGAAGAACTGATGCTATTTCTATTTGTCCCATGTCCATCGTTTCACCAAGTGAATCTCATTGTTGCCTTCTGTTTGTTTAGTGAGGCCCCAAAAGCTGTTCTACCTGGATATGTCGTACAAAAATCTTGGCACTTATGTGTTCGTATTCTTAAATCTTACCCTTGTTAATGTTATGCTTTCAGCACTCTTTGTCACCTCTCCTCGTACTTATTCCGCTCTTCGTCTTATACAATACTCTGATACTCTGATTCTTTATGCAGCAAATTTATGTTGTGATTTCTGCTAGCATTAGCATAACTCACAGTTCCTATCACCCTTAAGTTATCATAATCGGGTTTGTTTCCATCAAACACTTCAATTTATGCTTTCCAACCAAACATAACTGTATGTAGTGCGATTTATTAGGTGTGTTGTAGCTAATATAAATTCCCCCTTGTAGATTCGAGACTCAAATTTGGATTTATCTTCTGGTTCAATCTTACCAGTGAGAACTTTTTTGTATTCTGGTTCAATATTCTGGTTAAATTGTTAATAAATTGCGATAATGGAAATGAATTTTAAGTGTAAGTTTACAAGGAAAGCACCCTTATAATCTCCATAGGGAGGCAATTTCAACCCCCAAGTTTGTGTTTTTTTCCCACGTGGAAGCAATCTCACCCCTAAACTTGTGTTTTTTTCTCCGAGGGGAAGCAATTTTCATTACCACTCATTACCACTCATTACCACCTACAAGGTAATATTGGATGGGAATGAAAATTCAAGAAGAAAAATACACTTTAGGATAAATTAGCATTACCATGGGAATGAACAATGATTTTCTTCACAAATTTACATACAAATTCATTTGCATTACCACCAATTATAACCAACTACCAAACGGGCTGAAAATGTCTTACAAGCTACAAATATAGAAGTATATACAAGATCTTGGCTAATTAACCTTGAAACACTAACCAAAAATATAGTTAGAGCGTTGCGCAATAGTTGTACAAAATTACAAAATGAAGATCATCCTTGGATCACACACCATAGGATGATAGAAGATTTAGAATATACTCTATAAATGAATATATGTTTTGTATGTACATGTGATGAATTGCTATGCTCTTTTGAATCAAATATTCTTATAAAGTTGTCGTTCTTGCAATATTAAGAAGTAGCTAGGAAAGACTACAGGAAGCTTGTATGCAATTGGCAACTTACTAGTTTCTTTTTTCTTGATGAAACGCATAATTAGGTTGGCCATCACCTCAAAGCTACTAGCTTGAGAAATTAAAAGAAATTAAGGCACTCACTAACTCTCAAGGAAAGAAGGGAATAATCAACTAAATACGTCAAAACACGCAAAGAACTAAAAATAAACTTTAAACTAAGCCAAATAAATGACTTTTATTTTTTACAAGGAGACAAATAAATAACTATGATGCATGCAGTTATCATTGATCAACTAATATGTTTTGGTTTTGACAATATTATTCCCATCTACAATCACATCATTGTAGCATATGCATGAAGTGATGAACGCAGCAAATTTGATTCTAAATTTATATTTTTGTGGACCACCTGTAGAATATTAATTTCAACTAACGGTCACGACTTCGTATATTAGAATTCTTAAGCTGATATTCTGATACTAGCACATCATATTAACAATTAGATTTATGGTTAATTTATTCTTGGAGAATAGTAGAAATAATCAGACCAAAATTTACTTTGACTTTCTTCGCGGTACGTAAGTTATTTATGAGAATAGTTTGGTGATTTTCATGATTAATTTTGAAGAAAGCTGAAGCATGTTTGATATCTGGCTAACCCCATCAAAAAATGTCTTAACCATAAACATCCTTATATCTATGATTTGAGATCAACGATAGAATAACACACAAATAAATTATGAATAACGGATGTCATTATTTTATCAGACATGTTTTTGAAGGGCATGGTACGCAAGATGGCAAGATCTGACCATGTATATTCTAAACTTTTTTTATCGCGTTATATCAACTACTACAAGTTATTACAATACGTAATATGCTACTACATACTTGCAGTCTCCCTTCCCTGCTAGAACTTAGCTTTTTAATGTATGATAACTTTTTAAGGCTCCAACTCCATGTTGATCTTGTTCGAACCTCCGATATGCAGAGGCGGAGCTACCCTTTAAGGTGTGGGGTCATTTGACCCCACCTAAATCTTGATTTGTATTATTTTTCTATCAAAATTTAAGTTTTATTTATGAAAAATTGGACCATTTACACCTACTAAAATAATGAAAAAAAAATATTTTACACCCCACTAATATGTTATTCTAGATCCGCCACACTGCCGATATGCATGTTGGTTTTGATTTTGAGCATTTAAGTCCCTTTAAAATCCAGATAAATTCAACCCTTTCGAAAATTTAACCAATTATTCTCAACTTCGCTACCGCATGACATGCAAAATGAGTCGAGTAAAATACTCCAGTTCCTAAAATTTAGGTTGATGAACAAACTAGTGATAATATTATAACAAGTACTGGGAATCCATGTCATATATCCTCTGATGTGAATGATAAAGGCCGCTATCTTAGTGAGCCTAAATACAAAAGCTAAGTTACTAACTCAAATAGTAATTTTACAAGGGAATAATTGATTCTAATAATACAACATTTCACCGATTAATTTTTAATAAACCAACCTTTCAATTATTCCGAATAATGCAACCTGTATACCCTATTTTGAGTCAAAATGACTTAAAATCATCTAAAACATTAACTCTTTACCATAGAAGTAGAGACATGGAGGCAAGGGAAGAGAAAAATGGACGAGCTGGGAAATGCGCTTACCAAACATCTCGATTATCAACACGTCAAAGTCATTAAAAGCAAAATAAAAGGTTGCATTATTCGAGAATAATTGAATGGTTGACTTATTAAAAATTAATCGGTGAAGGTTCTATTATTAGAATCAATTATTTCATTTTACTATCTATATTAGAGACGGTATTGTACTATTGTGCATGTCTAATAGATTACGTGTTATTGACGTGCTCCAATAATTTGTATATGCTTTAATTTTTTTTTTATTTTCTTTTTCAATAGGTTTTGGCGTGCCAATCATACCCCACATGTACAAATATATTTTTTATTATTTTTTTGGAAATGCCATATACTGTACGAGTATATGATAATGCATATTGCATAATTTTCTATACATGGTTAGAACAAGCGTTATTATTCATATGGAGGAAGAGACAGACATACCTATCGTAAACAGATACGAAGATCCGCTTAAATAGGGTCACGTACTTTTATAAACAAAAAGATGTAAAACAGGAGTTGGTGGGAGAAAAAATATCAGAAGAAAGAACAAAATGACAATGGAACTTGTTGGAAGTTGACTTTACAGGTTGTTTTGCTGAAGGTTCAATCTTACAGACCAACAGTACTCCATTATATTTTTTAGGAATTGTATGTATTCTCATGAAATTGAAGTGTTATTTCCGTCCTTTAAATGATGTACCTGTGGTTGGGCGCCTATTTTAGGCGCCTGAACCTGTGGTTGGGCGTCTAATTTAGGCGCCTGACCACATGTTCGGGTGCCTAATTTAGGCGCCTGTGCACTTTTTCGGCATTTTCAAGTCAATTTCTGGTCAAATTTACTCTATTATGAGATGTTCTAATAAAGCTAAATAAAATCGGCCAAAATAGCGAGACTCCGTGCTAAGTTTTTCGAAGCGCCAGGTTCAAGACATTCTATCAGTTTTATTCGAATTTTTTTTAATTACATTAGCGTTTGTGTGGTCAACACCGGTCAATGTTGGTCAACGCCGGTCAATGTTGGTCAACGCCGGTAAACACCTTGGTCAATGCCAGAAATCTTGAGAGAATGAAAGTGAATGAAGAAAGTGTGGTGGGGTTTGTGTGGAAAACATGTGGCACTTGTGGGAATTTAAATAAAGAAAGGGAAAGAGGAAAGGAGGGAATAAGGAAATACACCCCATGTATTTTTGTACAAAAATACAGGTTGTTACTAGGAAATTCCAGGGCGGCATTTAGCAAGACCCTTTATAAATGAGTACGTAGGTCGGGGTAAGGATTAAATTTGTTAGGTTCTTTTTTTTTGGGGTGGTGATAAATAAAGGAATGATTAGATAAAAGAAACTAATTGAAACATATTGTATGTGTTATGTGTATTGCATATATAAATTGATATAAACTGATAATATAGACTAGTTCTCATTGTTAAATTGATAAGGGTACTCATATACAAGAAGTCATATCTTTTTTTTTGGTACATGAGTAAAGTTTGGACACCATTTTCTCAAGGGAGTGACCTAACGAATCTTGAAGAATAAAATGATCAAAGGTAGGATCGGTCCAGTGGCGACGTCAACCACTGGCAGCGAGAAATAGAGTGACCTTTTTTGAGAGAAAATCTGTTGCATTGTTGGCTTCGCGGAAAATGTGATCTATTGAGCAAATATTCAACTGATTTAGTAACCACCGGATGTCGTTGATGAGTGTAAGTCATATCTTATGATTTAATTATCTCGTCTATATTTTTTTTCTTGTCCTTTTTGCTCCCTAGACACAACACATATGAACTGTTAGCTCTACCATACCATCGGTGTTTTAGATACAAGAGACAATATAATTTACTGGGAAAGAAATATATATAAGAGAAAATTTAGGGAGTTATTTGATAATATCACTTATCATAATATCAAGTCAAAGAGATAAATCTTGTTACGCAAACGATATATTACTTGGTAAAGGATTATATGGAAAGCTACAAATATAAATAATAGCCAAGTATTTGGAGAAAGTTGCATAGATTTTTTTGTTCCTAATGTATGTATATATTGACATGGGGAAGTTATAGGTGAAAACTTACGTGTTACTCCTTTTTAAATTTACATACTTGTACTTTGATATTAATTATATATTTCACTTTGACCATTGTTTGTAATGTATATAATAAGAAAATATATATATTCATGTGAGGTCTTACTCGATTTACTAACACACATATTTTCCAAATTCAACTTTTTATCATTTTTACTTGTTTGTAATTAAAGATACTAATGATCAAATTAAAGTGTTGCATTGACAAGCGTAAATGCGTGATAGTCAAACCTCATAAGAGAGGAGAGAGGATGAAATATGTTTAACGAACTTATTACATATAAACTATAAATAAATTGAAACACAAGATTTCTTGATTCCTATTATTGCACATTGCTTCGTAGCATGGTGTAAATTTTAAAAACCACATTCCAAAATGTTGAGCATTTAAACTTGCGAAACTCGTCGAGCTATCAGAACATCACGAAAGAAAGCTTCCCCCTCCCCCAAAAAACCCTAACTCGTGAAAGTCCCCAGGGGGGATCGACCGCCGAGCAGCCTCGGCGCTCTGTCAGTGGTCGTCGAGCTCCACACAAAGTCTCAGTTCTCGTTTTTCGTCTTTCCTCTTTAGTTTTTCCTTCCCCTTCATCAAGCCATATGGAGAATTGGAGGCAAAATCCTAAAATTCTCGGCATCGCGCTGCACCAGTGGGTCGGTGCACCGATGGTTTGGCAGTAGTGGAGTATTGGATCACGCGCCAAGCTAGAAGCTTTACAAGCGGCGGCTCAGACGGGAATTGGTACGAAGTCACGAAAGAAAGTGACTTCCTTGGTAGTTCCATCTTTAGAATCCCAGTCTGACTTCTCATTTCAAAGGCCTTGGGATTTATTGTCTTGTGACCTTTGGTTCTACAAGAACAAAGTAGGCGATCCAACATTTATTGATATGTGATGAAAACTGTCGAGAAACTAACGAAAACGATTTTCTTGTAATTCCGTTTTCAATTAATGCAAATTTATGCGATGTAAAAAAACCACATTCCAAAGCATCATAGTGTTGCTTTTATGCAATTTTTAAACTGACTATTAAATTTATACTAAAAACTGAAATATTTTTAACTTGTGAGGTACTAGCATTGCTCGAGGAGTTGACCTAGCTTTTCCTCCTATACTCCTAATTATCAATAAGGTCTATACTTCCTACGTTTGGACATTTCACAATATATAGTCGTTAATACTTATATCTTTACCTTATTATTCGCTTTTTTTTTCTATCTCTCTCTCACTTTTCATGTTATTGTGAAACAAAAATGTTAACATGTGTACCTTATAAACAAGAGGGAGTATTATTTGTTGAGGCTAATAATTATCCAAGAAGTATAATAATGAGAGGCGTAGGATTAATGAAAATTGATTCATAAACAAACATCACAAGAAAGAATATCTTTGTGATCATAAAACCTTGAGTTACTTGGACGGCTCACTTTTGTACTCTCGGATAGTCCGTGATCAAATACTATATAAAAAAAGGTTAGGCAAACCCTCTAAAAGTCTTTTTTGTAAAATAATGAGAAGTATATAATTTCGTGCACAAAAAGTGGTAATTTGTAGCCTCTTTTTTTTCAGTTTGGTTGAGCCAATAATAATTCGGGCATGCAAATTAAATAAAGAAGCCATAAAAAAGGACAAAACATATACGAGTGCAGAATATTTTTAAGTTTTCATTTCATGCGAAATGCCTTAAAATTGCCTTTTTACTTTCGATAGTCTTTGCGTCAAAAGTCAACGAGATGAATGCTTGCTTGCCAAAGGAGACACAGCCGCACGATTTCAGAATTTTCACAACAAAATATGAAAATACTACTACATATATGCTGTCTAACGTTAAAGAATTTATAAGCCAAAAGACAACCGTCAACCATTTTTCATATGCACCCCTATATTTTAGGAGTATATTAGTATTTTTATATATCATGAATTCATGATTGATATAATTTGTGATAAGACTATCAATTTTGATAATTATATTCTCGTAGATGACTGATACGAGGTTGTTCACTAACTTGTAAAATCTATTTACTTCTTTGCATTGCCGCATAAATCATTAAATCTATTTGTTTAACTGCGAGAAAATTATTTTTTGTTTCTTCAGGTATGTTGGTTTTGTCTAATTGGGTGTATTTAGTTTCAAATATTTGTATGTCATAAATCGCTAGTGATGTCGTATACTCACAACATTTAAAATTAGGGCCTAGGGGGTTTATTACGACGAATGCGTCCAAGAAACAAATATTGTGCCATCCTTTTTATAGTTCTAAATTGTGCCATGTTTTAGATTGTCTATTCCAAATGTCCAATGCCATTTTTACTAATGCATACTTTAATTATTGTGACTATTTACTCGTTATATATTAGTATATAAATTAAATATATAAATTGATATTCTCAAAATACAATGTACATAGCAATATCTCGCATGATAATATTGTATTCTGAATTTCAATCTCAAAAGTAGATCGTGCTACTTTAAAGAGTAATACCTAGATTGGCTTATAATTTCAATCTCTAATCTTTAAACAAGAAAAATGTTATTCGTGACTTGAAATCTTGTGAATGGCATAAGGCTGACTTTGAATGCACATATATCTCAATCTATAAATGGTTTTGATGTGATCCAAATTGGATGTGATATCTTGTTTCAAGAGCTTTCCAACGATAGGTCATATGCCCAATTCCGCTGAGAAACGAGAAAGTTACGCCCGTTTTACGAAGAACTGCCGAGAGCCTACCGCGACTCGCGGCAGCCACCGCGACTCGCGGCAGCCACCGCGACTCGCGGTTTGCGAGATGCGTTTCCGAATCGGATTTTCTTTTTAGGGTTTTGTACAGAGTATATTCCAGGGTTTTTGTGCGGGGTTACATGTTATAAAAGGGCCTCTTGGTGTTCATTATTGGACCCAACTTATGAAAGCACTTTTAGCATAAAATTTAGAATTTTTGTATTCTCCTTGATTTTCTCCATTATAGTGAAGAAGCTCGAATCCCCCATCTGTGGACGTATTCTCATACTTATTATTTCATTGATTTTGTTCCGCATTAATCAAACTACAACACCCCAATCCCTAACAAAAAAAGAATCTCACAAAAAAAAATCTACGATTAGTAAGTTAAACATTAACTTTTTATATCAAACATCAGACATTGATCAATTAGCTGGCCGGCTCTTCATATACACACATATGACATATCATAGCCGTTGACGAGAGTAGGAAAAAAGAGAAGTTTTACACGAACTCAAAACAAACACAGAGGGAGAGAGATCCGTGAATGTAGACGTAAAAGACAAAGCACAGACAACAAAAGTATTCTTTTGGGACACTGATTTCATCCACATGCACATGATTTCAAGTTGTATTTTCTTTTTCCTAGTAATTTGTAATTTTAGTTCCCCTTCTACTGCATGCATGCTGCTGTGCCAATGCCACCTAGTTATACTTCTCACGGGAGTAGGATTAGTAAGCCCTCCCATTTCTTTGGCCTGCAGCCCTGGATTTGCTCCACCTTTTGTGTTCTTTTTGTTTTAGCATATTTCTAAGTGTTTTCAATCATATAAAATTTTTCTGTAGCAAAAAATTATTACACTTAATTTTATTATTGTCATCAATATTCAAGTAGTAGAGTTATTAGACAAAAAAAAATCAAATTCTCTAACTCTCACTAATCTTAAACAATTATATATCTATTTTATTCATTGTGGAACTCCATTTATTTTATAAATATGGTATGCTTAGATAGCACTCTATAATCTTTCAACGTTCATCATTATATTGTTTGTAATAAGATTATGAATTTGAGATTTCAAAATACACTTGATTGAAACAAATCCAATAACAAATTTATTAAAATTTATAGGATAGTTACTTTCTTACAATTAAACTAGTATATATGTAAAGTATTCTAACTTTGAGCACATAAATACTAAAAGGGAAGAATTTTAAGAAATGGCGGATGAATATTAAACCTAAAATATAGGTAGTGGAGAAATTACAATTGTTAAACTAATTTTAACTTTACAACACATAAAAAGTTATTGTTGTACAGGAAATAATCAGTGTATGATAGATGAGCATCAAGCTAGCTAGTAGTATGATCGATACTCATGTCATCGTACTCGATGTAAAATACTCCCTCTATAAATAGATTCTCTATTTTGACTTTTGCCCTATTCACATACTCTATATATTTTGATTATGTTTTTCTATTTATAAGAGTAAAAACCAATGTTAGCATACAAGATGTTGTTGAATTTGTTTCAACGTATATTTTTAACTAAATTATCATTTTTTTTAATAATTTTAATAATGGATAATAAGTAATATTAAAGTCAAAGCTATACATTTATAAACTTATAAGATATTTTAAAATGGAGGGAGTATGAATTCATATCCCAGCTAAACGCATACTTTTTTTTTTGGGGGGGGCCACTGGGAACCCCTTGGTAAGAAGAAGGACCCTACTGGACCAGCACCTCTTGCAGGTTAGCCAGCCCAGCTACGCAGGTCAATGCTTGAGAGTAGGGAGATTATGGGAATCCCTACTCCCAAACACAAGCAGGTAGTGGGGCTCGAACGTATGACCTCAAAATCACAAGGTGAGTTATCCACCACCTCCACCAAGCAAGCTTGGTTAGCTAAGCGCATACTTTGGTCCACTGCTTTAGTAGCGTTACAGTACACCACATATATATACTGTATACTATACTCCATGGCGGAATTATTTTTAAATGTCCAAAGCACTTGTCTTCTCGTTAGCTACATCCATTAAGAAAATTATATATTTCTCTTTCTTTCTTTAATTTTGCCATGAGCTATTGTAACAAAGATATCATAAAAGAGAAAAAATAAAACCGTTAGAATTTGATCTGTTATTGTGTGTTCTTATAGATAGGCATAAAAGATCCAACGTTTTTTATTTAATATTGAGCTTATTATCATCTCTTCCATTTTTTATTACTTGTTACATTTCCTATAATTTTGGATATTTATACGAAAATGTACTAATATTTTTCTTTTAGCAAAATTTTATCACTCTCTCCTTAATCACATGGATCATCTGCCTTTCATATCATACATTGTCTAAATTGTCCTTCATATACGTGTCAATATAATTTGGAACCGTTGCTTGTATTATAGAACGTAAGAAGAATGTATATGACTCAAGTTTATTACGACTACCTTTGTTATTTTACCGATTAGAGTGATAGCTTAAAAAACTAATATAATGACTCGAAATTTCACTAAATTACCACAAAACTAATATTAAAGCATATTCCACTCTGTTGCTTATCTAATAAATATTGATTCTTCTTTTATTTTCCTCTTTAATTCCTACAAGTTACAACCAACAACACCCTATAATAAATGAAGTCCAAAATATATGACGTACATGTAAAGCAGTATTGATATATCTCCTTGTGCCCTAGCTAGCTAATTAAAGCATCATGCAATGCAGGCCATACAAGTCACATAAAGAAGGACTTGCTAGAGAGAGAGAGTAGTTAGAGACAGGGTATTTTCTTGTCAAAAAAAAGAGAGAGAGGGTATTTGTATATAAATTATTAACTAATATTATATAAGTAGAGTATAAGGTTGGGAATTTCTTCAAATTCTACAAAGACCTCACCTGCAGCTTTCATGCTGAAAAAAATTCCTCTCAATCTTCTCCTTAACTAGTCCATATATGTTTTCTCCAATAATAGCCACCTACAATAAAGACCTATATTTCCTCTTATACCAAAGTATAAACCCTTTAACTTAATTTGTCCTTAATCATAGAATTAGCAAAACAACATATAGGTTAGGGCCATATAAGGGGAAAGAGATTATAAATTTAATCATGATTAGGGCAGGAAGTGGTAGCACAGAAGGATCCAAAACAAGCCTTTCCAATGATATAATTGATGAAGAGTTTGAGGATGATAATAAGGTAGAGGAAGAAGAGGTGGATGATAATAGCAACAGTAATAGCAAGGTAGTGATCAAGATCAATGGTTCGAGCTCGAGTACGAGCACGGTTGAGGAGGACGAGAAGAAGAGGACCACCTCCTCCGGATCAGTGAGGCCCTACAACCGCTCAAAGATGCCGCGGCTCCGGTGGACACCGGATCTCCACCTTTGCTTTGTTCATGCTGTTGAAAGGCTAGGAGGACAAGAAAGTAAGTAGCAACTAGCAAGCAATAGAATAATATGATCTAATTTAGTAATTTTAAGGGTTTTTTCAATGGTTTTTGTGATGTGGAAATTGATGATAATTGTGTAGGAGCAACACCTAAGTTGGTTCTTCAGTTGATGAATATCAAAGGCCTAAGTATTGCTCATGTCAAGAGTCATCTTCAGGTAACTAGCTACTATACTCAATGCTTAAATTAGTAGTATCATTCTTATGAACTAATTGATTAGTTAGTTAATTAAGGCAGTTCTTATTTGATTTTGTTTATATATCATATTGATTATTAGTTTTACTATTGACTCCTTGAAATGGTTGCCTCATTAGATGTACAGGAGCAAAAAGATTGATGAATCTAATCAAGGTAACCTCCTTTAAATCTATGAAGATTTCTAATTTAGTTCAAATTATACTAAGTAGAGTTTTGCAATCTACATATGTATCTAAGTCATATTCTAATTTTTATTTTTTAAATTTTGTTGCAATTGATTTCTTTTACAGAAGCTATGAGCAATCAAGGAATATTCACTGATGGAAGAGATAATATCTACAATCTCAGCCAGTTACCTATGTTACAAGGCTACAATCATCAAAGATCACCTTTTAATCTAAGGTACAAAAAAATAGTCTTACATATAGGCAAAATGTATTTTTGAATCATGTAGTATACTTCTAATCAAGATATTGATTAACTTTATAACAAACTAAATATGTTCCATTTTTTTTTCTATCGTAACAAGATATGGCGATCCTACTTGGAGAGGTCATTCCAACCAGATATATGCTCCATACAACGTTGGGACTTCATCTGATAGGCCTAGGAACGGGTCGAATTTCAATTCTCTTTCAGAAAGGATGATCTTTTCTAGTAATAGTAGCAATTCTCAAGTGACCAATGTCAATTTCCTCCAAGGGCAATTGTCAAATTGGAGAACCCAACAATCACTCAAAAATACCCCAATATTCCAAGCTCATGGATCATCATCATGTCAATCCATAAGTAGACCAAGGTCTAGCACAGAGTTGATCAACCTAGCAATTAGTCCAATTACAGAAGTAGCGCCCGAGAAAAGAGAGAACTCAAATTCTTTGAACATCCTTAAACCCTCTAATAACATTGAGATTAAGCAAAGAACCATTGTTAATCATTTAAAAAGGAAAGCCTTGGATTTGGATCTCTCTCTTGCCCTAGCTCCAAAAGATGAATTTGATGATTCATTGACCAAGGCAAATTCAAAGGATAAAAAGATAGGTTGTGAATTATTATCACTATCTTTGCAACACACACCGCCATTTTCTTCTAGCTCAAATGATAAGTTCATTAGCAAGTTGAAGGAAGGAGATGCAAGTAGTAGGAATAAACAAGCAAAGACAAGTTTGGATCTGACTTTATGAATGAAGACAAATGCTGAGTGAGATCTTGGTGTACTTTGTCAGTGAAAAAAACTCCTAGTAGTGCAAAAAAAGTAGATAAACATATCTATTGCATATAATATACCAAAGGTAATGCCAAATTTACTTGTCCCTAGTACTTATTTTTGTTGTTATATATCATATTAACATGATTACTGTTTTCGTCTCATGCTTGTAAGTCTAATATTCTAATTTCTAAGTGTCTAGGAAATCGAATCTGTTATTCTTTTATGTAATTATTAGATAAAAGTTGCATAAAAGAAGGACCAGTTACATTAGTTAATCAACCATTTCTTTTGATTTTAGTGAATTCTCGAAGTACTTCACTGCTGAGAATCCTTGCATGATTATCCTTTTCGCTGTCTTAATACAGACGAATTTTCCATTAGAATATTACTTGCATGAAAATCTTACATGCTACAGTGAATTGGATGATATATATTTTTTCTTTCAAAAAAAGAAAGGCTTATAACAATATTTTCTTTTTGTAGTAAATGTTTGTAGATCAGCATTTATTTTTTTTATTGAAAATAATAAGAGTTTTTGTTCAAAATAAAGGAAGTTCCAAATTGATAGCAGTATATATTTATGTACTTGCTTTCAGTTTCTGTTTTTTGTCCTCTATTTATAGACTATGCTTCTATGATGGTGTGTTACTATTTGTTTTTTTTAGGAAGTTTTGATCATGAAAATAATCTTAATATTATTGCCATTATTTTTATTAAAAAAACTAATTCTTTCAGAGTAAAATTCATAAATAATTTGCTATAATAGAAAAATGTAAATCTCAATCATTGTAAATTTTTGTCTTGTAATGTTGTAATAGATAATAGATTGGCTGAAACTTATTATAGATATTGCATATACTATATACTAGTAGTGCCCTTGTCTTTGATGTAGCCGATGTAGGTAATATGCTAGGACTAGATTGACCTAATTATCGATGAGCTAAAACATTTAGTAATGAATACTGTTGATTCTTAGTTAATTTATTGGCCCGTGAACAATTCACATATATATGTGTAAATCTTCGAGGAGTACGAAACATGTTGCTTAGCAGTTAGCACGCATGTCAATGAAATTCATTTAATTTTAAGGAATTTAATTTGCCAAAATATCTCATTGCATTTATTATATTTAAGAAAAATGTACCATATATTACCTGTTTAGAACATTACGATCAAGAATTAAAAGGATACAATTTTTGATATAATTGTCATGGGACGGGGTTTTGAGGGTTGGTCGATTTCCAAGGCCATGAGGAGGCGTTTGGTAGACAAGGGTGGCACACTGTGGTGGAAGCGGAGGAGGAGCGCACGTCCCTAGGGAAAACGACTTCTCCATGTTCTAAAACAAGTTCAAGCTTTCTCATCAAAAAAATAATTCATTTTAATAGTCCCTTATACCTACATTTCCTAAATTCAAAATGATAGAACAAACAATAATACCATGCATTAAAATCCAATAATCTTTGCACCTTACCCCTCGGTCTCATTCAGTCGGTAGTAAGTCTTGTGTAAGATCGTATTATCATAAAATTAGTGTAAGTCCACACCACTTTGTTCCCTAAAAGGATCATTATGTAAATTAAAAGGGTCACTTTGTGAATTAAAGGGGTCACTTTGAGATAATGGGTCACACCGTGTCCAGGGCCGTCTTAAACATTTTAGAGGCCCTGTTCTAATTTTAAAAATTAGGCCCCTTATATTTAGAAAAATGAAATTTTCATAATAAAAAAGTATGTATTAAAAAAAATATCAAAATACAATTATATTCGTACGAATTGAATCCACGAAAACTTAAACTACTTTATTAAAATATACACAATACCATTAATCCTTAAAATATTACTTCTACATTACAAAATTACACAAAGCGTCAAAGCCAATTAGTAAGTGCCTGCTACAGTGCTACTGCCGTGCCACATCTCATAATCATCTTCTTCACATCATATGGAGCAAATTGCCAATTAAACTACTGCAGTAGAACACTTCAACCATTTCAAACCAAAAATTAAACAAAAAACTTAATTAATTGATAAACACAATTGAATAACCAGTGAAATGTGAATGATATAGTGTAGATATTTAGAACTAACCTTTGTCTCATATTCTCGTCTCTCTGCTTTCTTCGAAGTTCGACTTCGACGCACGCCGAGATTGACAACGGAGAACAGAACTACAGAAGTAGAAGATATCTTCACTCTTCTGGTTTCTTCTTCCTCCCCAAATTCCCAGAAATCAACAAATAACAAAAATTTGAAGGTATGAATTTCAATTTCTTTTGTCTCAGAATTAATTGATAATTGATAAAAAAAATAAAGATCAGTTAGAAATATATAAAAAGTGAAAAAATTAGCCGTTAATTGAAGATTGAATGGAGAAATCAGAATTGATATTTTCATATTCTCTATAACGGTTGATAAGGAATGAGTGAGAGAATTTTGGGAAGTTGTTAAGGGAAATTCAGAAATCAGAATATGGAAGATTTCAAAAGATAACAAATTTTGGAAAATTGGAAAGAGAAATTAGGGGAAGTTAGAGAAGAACGTGGGCTGTATGTTTCAGTTGAGGAGAACTGAATTGAAGAAGACGCTCTTTCTTTTCCTTCTTTTTTTTTTTTTTTGTAAAAGGCTGGGCTGCAATATTTGGGCCTCAAAATTTCGGGCACTGTCTTTGATGGTCTGTTTGCGCAGGCCATTGGCCGGCCCCGACCGTGTCTTATAGGGACTTGTATCCATGTAAGGTACCCCTATAGGACAACAAGTTTCTTGTCTATGTCTTACCATAAACGTGGTAAGGCGATGCTTATATGAGAGTTAGTATTCAGTCGAACCTTCCGCACCCGAATAAATAACATAAATAATGTTTGCAATAATTACCATGAACTCAAAAAGTACACCCTAGTAATTTACTAATCGTTAGCTATATGTGTAAGTCTGATCTAACAAGCTATATATTATGCAAACTAAACATCTGTATGATTATTACTAATACGAAATATCATGTGTTTTTAACTAAAGTAGCTTGGGAATCACATTGGTAACCAATGCATTGGCAAGAACACGGTGTGCGGCTTGTGTTGGATGAATTGAATCCCAAAAGACATAAGTTGATGGATTAGGGCAAGTCGCAACCGCGGTATTGCATAGACTGCCTGATTCCAGAATTCCTGTACCACAGCATCCTTCAAGAGTCGTTTGAAAGCCTGCACACATTTAAAAAAAAAAAGATTTATATTTTATTATCCAATAAACAAACATGTTGCAATGTACTCATATAATATGCAAGAAACTCGTCATTTGATTATTTTACGGAAAAACTGACATGATAAATTTAAAGTTTGGGATGTTGTCTCATATTATTTCCATCGCGACTTATTAATTATTTTGCATAATATATTTCACAAATTATTAGAATAGGCGGTCTAATTTTAACATAAAATTAGATAAATCTAAGCCTGCATTCTCTTAACAAGCCCATTCTATTTCACTCTAACCCAACACTATCCCTAAGCATCTCACACTAACCTAGTCATCCTTTCTCTTCAGTCTTCTCCTTCCTTTGTTTTCTTGATTTTCGAACTACAATAGACAATTTCAAAAAGTAACCCGACAGTCTTACCGAACGAATTAAACTAGTCACTAAATGGATTAAACTAGTCACTGAATGAGTTAAAGAATGTGAATACTGAATAGATTAAAATGGTCACGAAATAGATTAAACTGGTCACAAAATAGATTAAACTAGTTAAAGAATGTGATTACTGAATAGATTAAACTGGTCACAAAATAGATTAAACTAGTTACCATATTAAGAAATGTGGCATGTTCTCTTCTAAATCTTGGGCTTCTACGTCTAATTTTAAATTAAAAGTAGGCGGTCTCATACAAGACCAACTAAATATATTTAGTTGGTTTTCTTTTTGTCTAAATTCGCTTTAATCTTCCCATTTACTCCATATAATTTATATATATTATATTTTGCTTTTTTTTTATACCATAATCTCGTTATTCTCTCTTCTTTCCATTCACCAAGTTACCATGACCAATTAAAGCATAACACAAACTAAGTACCTCCTGATATAAGATTATCGAAAATGGGAGCTGCTGATTTATCAAAAATGTCATCCTTCTTTTCAGAATACTTACTACCAATTTTTTTGAGACACAATTCTAAAGATGATATACAAATTAAAGTACACGAAAAGATCAAGTAAAATAATTTTTTAACACTCGATAATAACTCAATTATTCAGCGGTACGGTGTTTAAATTATTAATTAGCGATTGGTGCTTATATTCTTTTAGTTATTTTGTGAAAACATTAATAGAAAAATCTTTACCATATGTTTGAGGGCGGTTAATCATATCAGCCAAAGGATTGTAAATATCAGCATAGACAAATCTAGCGTCGGAGTGTTGAGATTGCAACCCATTGAGGAGGGTTTGGAGTATGTCATTGTAGACCACAGCATCTGAATTTTGTTGATCGACACAAACTCGTTGGAACCAATGCATGCTAGGGATGATGCTACCAACACTCACTTGGATAGGCAAACACCCTAGTGGTGCAAGACCCGCCACCGCGAACCTTCTTGCTCCTAGGTTATATAGAGACTGTAACAACAAATTAAACTAAGTGATCAGAAACATATACAAAAGACAATTGCATGATATATTTGACTAATCTATACTAATATATTAAAAGGCGTTTCTAAATAAGGAACTGTGCCACGTGGCCAGGTCCGTCCCTGAGCCTGGGCAGGAGGGGCGCCCGCCCAGGGCCCAGGGAGAAAAGGCCCATGTTGCTGAATTCTAATCTACTATTTGTGATAAAAGGAAATTTGCACGCATACATTAATGAAGCATAGTGTTGCCTCCCTGGTTTGTTGATTGTCATAATTATTAATGACTCCATCTCCCCATCCCTGTTTCGAATCCCACCCCAATGTTTTTTATTTATTTCCAGCTTTTTTTTTCCTTTTTGGGTTTTCTTTTGTTTCAATGATTTTGAAATAGCTTCATTTTCCTATTTTTTGTTTTTCTTTTTGTTTTCAATTTCGAATCCCACCCCAATGTTTTTTATTTATTTCCAGCTTTTTTTTTCCTTTTTGGGTTTTCTTTTGTTTCAATGATTTTGAAATAGCTTCATTTTCCTATTTTTTGTTTTTCTTTTTGTTTTCAATGTTTTTACCTTCTCATATAAAGTAACTATGTCCCTTTTGCTATTTCATATCCCCTCGACTTTATATTATTGTTAACTTTTTACATTTAAATTGTTCATCTATCCCACTTCGACTACAAAGTTACTAATATATATATAAGAAAAAATATTATTATATTTATCTTGATGTTATGATGTATATTAATTTCAAAATATTCTATTTTACATAAATTGTACGAATTAAAAAACCAAGATAGTTGAAGATATTAGATGTTAATAAAGTAGTACATTGCTAAAAGCGAATATCAAAGTGGAATTGTTGTTGTCTTTTTTTCACAATTCAAACCTAGGAAAATATTTAAGAAGTAATCCAAAAGGCCAAATCAATCAAACAATTTCGTAATCCAAAAACCCAGACTCCAACTGACAACTTGATGATGAGGATGACTTGATAAATTTAAGAAGCAAGATATGACTTATTAGTTTAGGAATACATGTCATAAAAATTTAACCATCAATCTAGTGGATATCTTATAAAAAGATGTAAGGTAAAGTGAATTCAGATTTCATGAGCTAAAAAAAGTCATATTCAACTAAATTTTGACCATTAATATATTTATATTAATATATGTCAAGAATTTTAGTTGAGATTGCAGAGGGCCCATATTTTTTTAGTTCGCCCAAGGCCTCCAAAATGTCGGGAACGGGCCTGCACGTGGCGCTCTCCCTAAGGGTGTGTTACTTCATGTAAGCCACATACAATAAAAAAAAATAGAAATTGCATACTATAAGCATTGATCCAATGACCTCAAGTTTATATATTGTTATATAGCGACTGTAACAACCAATTAAACTAAGTGGTCAGAAACCTATACAAAAGACAATTGCATGATATATTTGACTAATTAATAATACAATATCCGAATTAAGGTGCAAAAAAACGGATGCGGGGCGATATAATAAAAAGTTATAGGAGTAACTTTTTTCTTAAATTACTAGAAAATAAATTAAAAGCCCACTTATTTTCCTCTAATTTTCAAATTTCTACTTATGACTAATTTTATGAAAATAAAACAATGTTCTTGACTTTCGTTTCCACTTACCTTATCATTTTTATGTGTTCGTCAAGTGTTTCAAATGTGTCAAGTGTCTTATAATTGTCCATAAAAATAAAAATATAAGATGCATCGTTAGTAGTGTCTGATATGTATCGGACTATTAGGGAACGGTGTGTCCGATGTGTGTTGATCAAAATACGTGTCGAACATGGGATAGGTCATTCACATAAAGTGTACAATCTACATACTTCTTACTTGTTTCACAATCTCCCGTGCACACTTTTGATCAATAAATTTTTTAGTTATTTATAAAAAGTGACGCGATTATGACAAAATCTTAGATTAAAATCTATCTTATTAGCTAAAGAATATACCATCAACAGCCAACATTTCCTAAAACGGGAGTATAACACTGAAAAAAATCAATTACAGGGAAGAACTGTTATACATTGGCAGCTAAGAGGACTACCTAACTTTCTCTACTTTCATTAAATCACCCATTAGAGGTAATTAAGATTAAGGAAAAATTTGTGATAGTAATCTTACAATTCTTAAATTAATTTCTATGTATAACAAAAGGAAAAAATTTTAAATTAATTTCTATGTGATTAATTATATTCTAAACCCCCTACGATAAAGGAAAAATTTGTGATAGTAATCTTACAATTCTTAAATTAATTTCTATGTGATTAAATTATATTCTAAACGTCACATATTTGAGTTTCTATTTATTTTTTCATATATATAAAAGATTTACTACCTTTTAGTCTTTTACCGAACATAATAAGATAAATTAATAGATATTATTAGGGCCTATATGATGTATAATTAACTTAAAATTAGTTTTTTTCTTTAGAGTTTCATATCGAATCATTCTAAACCATTAGAATCATTATCAAAACCATCGAAACCGCTAAAAGTTGATTACCCAACCCGTCAAGAGAACAAAACTTAATTATCAAAGTTAAGGAATGAGAAAACATTTTCTTTTAAGCATATCATATTACATACCTGAATAATAGGCTGAAGCCTAGAAATAAGAAATTCCGAATAACTTGTAGGAGAGTTTGTCAAAGCCCTAGTTGGTATATCAAAATAATTAATAAGCATATCATTCGATCCGACCGATATTAAAAACATCGCATTTTCTACGGTCCAACTCGTTTTATTTTGACCCGTAAATCTCTCCATTCTCCCTAAAGCCTCCTGAAAGTTTGTCACTTGGGCCATTGGATCAAGTGCATGAGTAAAATCAATGGTTAGATCATCTAAACCGGATCCAGCAGAGGCAAAACTAACACCGGTTAAAAGGTCTTGGTCTGTCACGGACCGGTCTAAATAAGCCGGGATTAATTCTTTTAGACCGAGCGAGCTAGCTACGTAATCTGGTGCAATTCGACCGTCTGAGAACCGGCCGGTTGAGACTTTGCCTGGGAAGTCTTCCCCATAAGGCTGGTGGTTTGCCCGGAAGAGAGCGGTCGGAATGTAGTCGTTGTTTCCGGGGTCCACCGTTGAGTCCCCGAACACGTAGAGGGCCGTGATCGGTTGCGAGGCCGCAGAGGTGGTAGTGGTTGTTGTAATGAGTAGGATCAATATTAGGGTGATCATGGTGGTTGGTTTTGTTACCATTGTTGAGTATTATGATTATGGAGATAGAGATGTGTTTTTTTTTTTGTAGTAGGGTTTATAGGGGATAATAGTTATATTATGGTGCTATATATATATATGGTCCTATGTGTTTGTGAAAATAAGAGTTTGATTAGAAGTAGTATTAATCAATATGTGAGTGTTTTAGTTTATCTTATTTTGTGTTTATCTTATTCACATTTAGAGAATGTTTATATTAGGATAAGATTGCACAAGGATTTTGATTTTTATTGCAAGTTTAGATTGGCTAGGATTCTACAAATGCTAAATAAACAATACGTGCTTATAATTAGATTTGGTACTGATCATATGAATATTATCTAAAATATTCTATACAAATAAACACTCTTTCTATATGATATGTGTCACGATTTTACTTCCTTGCAACAAGTGAAAAAAATCAGGGGGAAAAATAAATAGAGAAGAGGAGAAGGTTTTTTGTTGCCTTTTCGTTAAGGGTAGTAGTAGAAAAAATTGCATACTTAAATGTCTAAATAAGCGGTAACATGCAAAGACTATTTTCCCTTCGCAACTTCACTTGTTTTTCGGCTTATGTAGAGCCCTTTAGAATTGTAGTCATTTGTAGACTCCAACATTACAAAATGATTTGGTTCACTGGTTTTTGAAGTTAATGGGTTGGGCCATAATGATTGGACAAATTCCCCTTGCATATTTTCTTTACTCAGACCATTGAGTGTCTCATTGAAGCTCAATATAAAGATTTGTTTGTTAGCCCATAAGTTTTCTAGGAGCCATAACACCATATATACAACCAAGACGTACATTGAAATAAGGAAAATTTGTTTAAGTTTTACCTTTTGAAAAATACTTTTTATTTAAAAGTATCTTTTAGATTTTTTTGGCTCATAAATACCATTTAAAATGCTAAGGTGGCTAGTTCGTACCTATTTTTTGGAATTCCAATAAAAAAAAGTCGATATTTGGACGTTGACTTTATTGAACATTTATTTTGGTAAATCTTTTTTGTTGTTTTCCTCACCCTTCCCTTTACCCGCCTTCTCCCCCTTCTCCTTTTTCGTTTTCTCTCCTATATAATAAACCCCGGCTACATGACTCTCTTTCTCCTGCTTAAAATGTGGAATTATCTACTCTTCTATGAATCTCGTTTACCTCTATACTCTTTCTTCTTTTGGAACACATAATATCTCACATTGTCACTCTCTAGTCTCTCCCTTGGGTACATCAAACAAAATTCAAAAGCAAAAGCGAGTACAAGTGGGAGGGAAACTATTTTATCCAACACCAATCCACCATCCATGGCTAATATTCATCCAATACTCATATATATTTGTTCAAGCAAGTACAAAATGTAAATCCACATCCACCACACCACCTAAGTGCATGTCCATAATCCACTAAATATGATAGCACATGCCGCCACATGCAAGTACATACACTCGCTAAAACCTTTTCACAACTGTAATGATAGTAGTAATAATAATAAAGTCTCAAACATTTTAATTACATGTCAATCAGAAGTTCAAATTTCATATCCACAACATACATTAATATGATATGCAAAGACTTATAATCCAAGGTATAGAAAAATACAAATGTTGGGTTATGGCCCAAATTCTTTAAGCCCTAGATTATATTTGCTCAAATATAGGAAAGGCTGGAACTTTCCTACTATGAATGTCGGTTCTCTTGATGAAGAATTAAGACCAAAAGTCAAAATCTAGTTTAATCTAGAATATTCCATGAACTCATGGTGAAATGAAGAGCATGTGGAGGTGGAGCTACTGTACGTGGCTTTTGGAGATTATAGAAGAAGTTTCTTCATTCTTCTTCCGTATTCATTAACCGACATTACACACCTATAAATAAGGTGTTGTGCATATGTTTTGGAGCATCACTAATCCACCAATAGTCCATCACAAATCCACCATTACACAATCCTCCAATGTTACACACGGCTCCGATCCTCTTATACACTCTATGAGTGTTCTTTCTCCATAATATTTCAACTTAGAGAGATATTACCTGCAATGTATAGGTTTACTACTATTGGCTCTGTTATGGAGATTCGACTCTCTAAGATACTATGAGGTCGGAGATTCTAATACACACAGTCTCCTAATCCACTATCTTTTGTACTACTCTTAGTGAGTTTATATTATAGTGAGAGTTCTATTTATACTACTTCACCCTAATAAGTTTCGGGTGATTACGTCTTCTCTCCTATTTTAATATAGTGGATTAAGGTACTCGTCGTTCGTGGGTTTTTGCCTCTATTCGGGGATTTTTCCCACGTTAAATATTGTGTGTCCACTTTTACTACTTTTCTTGCCACATATTTCCAACTCTATTATTTTTCTCAATCTCCACATCTTTAATTTGCTTCCGCTACGCACTCACAACCCTATCAACAAATAATACTGAAAAAGAAATTAAAATTAGTATATCATCACTTGCCACCTACAACCATATCAATTTCCACTTCAATCAAAGTAAATGCGGTCTGGATCCATCAAATAGACCACCTGTCAAAGCATAGAAGTATTCAACTATATGAATATCAACTACATCTATCGATATTAAACTCTATCCAACAAATTGTTACCCATATTCCACTTAACGCATTCTCTTCAATTGGTTCCATATAACCGCATATGTTATAATTACGAATATCAATTAAAAAAATCTAGTTACTAAATAATATTTCTCTTCCTACTGCTATATATAGTTTTCGGATGAAGACTAAGGGTGTGTTCCTTCAACTGAAAAAACCTGAACTTATCTGAACTGAACTTATTAGACCTGATTGACCTTTATTTTAACTTATTTTTTAGTGTTGTGTTAGACCTGATCTGAACTTATTAAACGTGATATAGAAAACAAAAACACGTAGAAGGGAAATCCAAAAACATTAGCATGAGAAACAAAATATAACAAGGAAATAGGAGGGAGAGAGACAACAGGCTCCTTAACACCAAACCAACATAAACCAATCGGAAAGTAGAAAGCAGATATGGTTTTTGACTCAAACCCATTTCCTCCCTTCAAACAAAACTTACCTTCAAGTTCCCCCACCATATCTGCAGTATATGCTTCAAGCATCTCTCCAATTATCCCTCCCTCCTTTTTCTCCCTTTAAACTCCTCCACGTTCTATAATATCTTTATCACCTTCATTTTCTCTCTCCTCATCAACAATGGCGGCAACCACTTCTTCACTCCATCACAGCAGCCATGTTACCACCTCCTTCACTTCTTCAAACAACCGAAATTCTCTCTCCTCTTTCACTGATCACACTTCCACTTTCCTCAATTTCAAGAAACACCTACTTTCTCTCTCCTCTTCTCACTCTCTCTCCTCTTCCACTCCTTCGTCTTCGCAACACCTTCATCTTACTCGCGTTTCTACAGCGCCGATTGAGTACGCGCCGCCTGCGCCGGAATTCGATTTTGAGAAAGAAATCGCTCGACTTAGAAACTTGAGGTTGAAGCTTTCTAAGGCAGGGAGTATCGAGATGAAGCACCGAGTTGTTGACGGTGACTCGCGAGTTAGTAAGTTTTTCAATTCGAGTCGGAATCGATTTTCTAGGGTTTCGGAATCGGTGGAATTGGATTCGTTTGAGATGTATTTGATTAAATGTGTTGTCGCGGCGGGGGCAGGAGCATGTGATTAGCTATGGAGTGGAGGAGGTGGAGGAGGAGGAGAGAGAATTTGAGAGTTCTTCAAGGAGTTCGTTGAAGAGTGCGTTGTTTTCGTTGGCGGAGATGATTGAGAATTGGGATATTGTGGGAAGTGGTGCAGGGAATGGGAAGATAGGGGTGAGTAAGTTAATGGAGGAGGAAATTACAGCTTTGAAGAAGTTGTTGAAGACTTTGACTGAATTGGAGAGGTTTTATGATTGCATTGGTGGAATTATTGGGTAAGTTTTTCATTTTGAATTATGTTTCTTTTGTTCTTTCAACTTTGTTTCTTGGTTGTTTTTAGAAGATGATTCCTCTGTGTTTCTAGATATAATGTACTTTCTCGGTTCAGAGAGAAGTGTTCCATTTATTTCAGAACAGAGGAAGTATAATCTATTGTCATGAATTATGATACGTTATTCAAATACTTCATTATCCGTTTAGTTATATATATGGCTTCATTGAGAGCGATGAAGATAATGAATTTAGGTTGAAGATCCTTTATTTGTTAGTTTCATTTACATTTGCAGGCTTATGGTATTGTCTTCTTGAAGTAGTTTGTTGTAGTGAAGACCGAAAACTTGAGGGAACATATCTTTTGAGGGCATCTTACTTGTTCGCTCTAATGCTGTCAAATGGGCTGTTATAGGTGTATTTGGAAGAAAATTTTCCGTGCCATTGTCTTTGGTAACGGAACTCTATCTCAGGACATGTGGTAATGGATGGTAATGAAATTTTCGAAGAAAAGAGATGCTTGATGAGTAGACAAGCATTTCCATGGACATTGACAGGGCACTTAACTTGGGAGATTACACTAAGATATAAAAGTAGATATAATTATGTGAATGGATGTGTCTTTGTTAAGTTTCTTAATTTGTGTATATTTAGGATTCTCTCGTTCACATTGTACAAACCTTGCCTGTATATTATGCATAGTAATACAACCCTAATCAGGAACTTTCTGTAGCAATTACAATCAGTCATATATTACTACCTAGCAATTGGGTCATAAGATTTAGATATCAAGAGAGCCATTGTGATGGGATTGAGGGAACTTCTTAGGGAATTTGGCTGATTATGCTTGGTGCATGTTCTCGTATGCATGGATGGCCATCATTCAAGAAAGATTACAAGAACAATGGAACTAGTAAGCAAACTTGCTGTCAAAGCACTTCATCCAAACATATCATTTTGGAACACCTCTCATGTGTTGCAACCTTGAAGACTTTAGGCATCATAATTGGTTCCACAACCATCTTGATTTTTATTCTCCCTTGTGGTCCAAGATCCAGTGGGTGCTACAGAATGCATGTTCTCAAAGATTTTGCAACAATATAATGAGATGGGTGATATGATGTTGCCGAAAATCAATTGCAATAACACACTAATCTGATTTTTCAAAGAGTTAATATCTAGTATCTACTTGTTTGTATTTTGTATCATGATAACAAGTTTAGACAGTTTCGGCCTTTCGGGGGAGCTGTTCGCTTTGTGTATGATGGGAAGAGGTGATAGATGCAAAATGAAATAGTGATCAAGAACAAGGCGGGGCAAATGTAATGGGACCCCTATACACTTTCTTAAAATTGGGCCCTTCAAAAAATATATAAGATTATCAATTGGAAAGAAATTACTTTGATTTTGAAAATAAAATCATATTACATTATATTAAAAATAATTTAAAGACATATACTTAAAAAGTGTTGCTCTGTTTGCACATTTTGAAGCAAAATCACCAACAATGCATTCTACATCAATATCTTCCAAAATATGGGAACATGTTCCTTTTAACTTTTGGTCGATCTTATAAATACAAGAATATTTCTATCTCTAACAAGTGGTTTTAAATGGGACGTATTCTTAATTTAGAATTAGTAAGTCAATTAGGATAGAGAGGGGTATTGGTGCTAGAGTTAGGAAGCTTGGATTGGGGTTCCCTAAATGGATATGCGGACTTCCACCTTCATGGAATATTGCCTGGTGCAAGTTACGGGCTAATCATATAATTTGTCTCATATCCATTCTAATATCGTCATTCTTTATAATAGTGATTAGATGCTGAAAGCTCCTAAGCTTTGCAAAATTCAATTTTCCAAAGTTGACGTACCATTCTTCTGCCTTTTTTTTTTTTTTTTGGTAATGTGGAGCACATCTTGGTTGGCAGATACCAGATAAGAGTGTTGGAGCTTCTTGCTGAGTCAGTTCATGGGAAAAATATGAATAGTTCTCAGCACATGAAAGAGTCAATGAAATGCCAATTTGTGGAAATTCATTCCCCTAATGGTGTTGATCTTCGTAAAGATACAGAGTATGCATCACAAGCAGCTATGTGGGGTATTGAGGTTGGTATCTTATCGATGTTTCCTATATCCTATTCAAAAGAGGCAATATAAATATTTTTTAGGGTATTCATCACATGATGAATTTCAGGGTTTACCACACCTTGGTGAAATTTATCCTCTGGGTGGCTCTGCAGATAGGCTTGGTTTCGTTGATCCCGACACAGGTGAATGCCTTCCTGCGGCTATGCTCCCATATTGTGGACGCACTTTACTGGAAGGACTTATTAGGGATCTTCAGGTATAAGCTCTTGCTCATGTTAGTGAATCCATTCTCAAATCCTTTTTGCTAACATGTGATTTAACTTATTGTTGCTTGTAATTTCTTTTATGGTTCAAATAAGTTATTGTATTTACATTAGTGATGTTGTTATGTGTGTCCTTGTATGTGTTTCAAGGCTAGAGAATTTTTGTACTTCAAGCTATATGGGAAACAGTGCATCACCCCTGTTGCCATCATGACAAGTGCTGCCAAAAACAACCATGAACGCATCAGTTCACTTTGTGAGAAACTTCAATGGTTTGGAAGAGGTCGATCAACATTTCAACTATTTGAACAGGTTTATTGTGGAAGTATCTTCTGCTTGTATGTTTGAATGCTGTGGGTGTTTTGTGCTAAGCAATTTAATGGTATGTATTGCCAGCCTCTTGTTCCAGCCATCAATGCCATGGATGGTGAGTGGTTGGTTTCTGAACCATTTGCGCCAGTTTGCAAGCCTGGAGGTCATGGGGTAATTTGGAAGCTTGCTTATGACAAGGGTGTCTTCCAATGGTTTCACGATCATGGACGGAGAGGTGCAACTGTTCGGCAAGTCAGGTCTGCTAGGGATCTTATCTTTTCTTATCCGAGTTCTGGCTTATTTCTTTCTCCTGTTATCTTTGTAACCCTCCTCTCTGCACTTTGCATGAATCTGATTTAGATCATGGTACTTTGGGTGCTTACTGATTTTTGTTAGCTTTGCAGTAATGTTGTGGCTGCCACAGATTTAACCCTACTGGCATTGGCAGGAATTGGTTTGCACCACGGAAAGGTTTGTTTTGTGTTTAGCTTATATGGCAAAAAGTAGAATACATCAGTTTATGGCTGGCTGTGGGAAGACAAATGATTTCTTTCACCCATCTGATCTTTTTTGAATATAGCATAACATTAATTTTTTCCTCTCTTTTTGTCTTGTTATCGCTTCTAGCATCTACTTTCTTACAACTCCAGTTGTCATTTTTATTCCAAAATGCTAATGCTTGCTGCAATCTCTCTGACGTAAGAGCAATTTGGGGCTGACCTGAGAGCAACCTGAGAGGGACTTATTTTTCAGTTTAACGGTTTAACCTATAAGTTCTGATTCGATGGAAATGTTATCTAACTTCAATGTCTCAACTTCCTATTAAGTAAAAGAAATGAAATTTAAGTTTCTTTACTTAATACTTCCTCCATTTAGAGATAGTTGCACCAGTTCTAACTTTCATGCTTGCGGATGCATGATTACAATTTACAACCATTAATATCTTTAATTATCAATAAGTAAAACTTATGAAAAGTTAATTTATTAAAAATATACATGGAGACAAATCTAACAAAATCCCACATGACTATGTTTTTTCTAAAATATAAATTACCAAAGACAATCTAAGTGTAAGATGTGAATAGGGCACAAAATAGAAATGGTGCTACTATTTTTGAACGGAGGAAGTAGATCATAATGCAATCAAGGTAGTATTCTGTGGGTTCTGTGCTTGGATTGAATAGTATGATCTTTCAAAAATGGTTCAGTTTGTGAATCTGTGTAGGATTTGCATAATCTATCTTACTTTTCTTTGTGGTTGTTCCTTGGGGGATTTTCGGGTATTATCTCTCAATAATATGAAACGTGATTGGAAGACTGTGTTAACCTGGTTTACAACATCTAATGAACAAACTACTTAAAATATTATGAAAGATGATAATTGAATCTCACTTGGCTGCTAGTTGTGTGGTACCTGGTAGCATGGTGTTAAATAACGGCCGTATCAATTCGGTTCGCCCGAGTTGTAACGGATTTCAACTTTGGCGAACCGAATTCGACCGGTTCATACCGCCTTTTCAAAATACACCGAGATTTCGCCCGTTCCAACCGAAACAAAGAATTATCGGCCGCATTTCCCGTTCCAAGACGTGATTTTCAGATTTTTTTTTCCAAAGAATCAAACCCTAGATCTGCCAATTGAAGATGAAATATGTGATTTCTCAAAAAGAAATGTTAGGGCTTTTGTTCGCGGTTTTAATTCCGTTACAAAGGTATATTTTTTGTAGCCGGAAAAGTTCGCCGGCCATGTCTCCGGCCACCGCAGAGAGGAGAGAGAAGTAGCTATGAGAGAGAATGAGAATTGTATCGGGGACGAAGAGAAGTTTTTTTTTTTTGACAGGAGGGACGAAGAGAAGTTAAACAGCTTGTTTACTTTTCTTTTGAAAAATATATTTTTAAGTGGGAAGCATTGGAACCCCACGTGCTACTGGCCTACTGCATAGTGCATACTGTGCAACTATTTCTTTTTCTTTTTTATTTTTATCATGCAGTACACTACAGCTGTACTACAACTCTTTTTTATCTACTGTATACAGCTGTAGATAAACCCAGGTTTGAGAATTAACATAAATAATGCACACGTGATGTATACTTATCTTATCTATTTTTTTTAAGGGGAAAAGTGAATTATTTTATGTACTTACTTATTTACACTTTTTTCAACTCCATATTTTTTAAATTTTTACACGAGATTAAAAGTTTTATTTAATATTGGTGCAAAATTATTAAAAAAATTAAAAGCCTAAAAAGTATTATAATATATGTAAGTAAAAGTATTATAATATCAAATTGTCCGCGACACCGCGACGCTGTCCGCGACAACGTATCCGTTACGTTCCTAAGCCGTAACTGCTTTCCGCAAACCGAAACCGAAACCGTATTTTCGAACTATGCCTGGTAGTGTGCACGATATTAAGTTCTTGGAATCATTTAAGAATCCAAGTTCCTTATTCTGAAGAAGTGGTGTATTTCTATTTACTTTTTACCCTCCATCTTATGTATTTATTATTTCTTATGTACAATTCTTGCAGAAACTAGGCTTTGCATCTTGTCAGAGAATTCCTGGAGCTACTGAAGGAATAAATGTTCTTGTTGAAAAGATGGAAGTTGGCGGGAAGTGGGCTTATGGATTTTCATGCATCGAGTACACTGAGTTTGAGAAATTTGGGATCCCTGGTTCTTCTTCATCAAAGAGGTAGGAGCTTTTTTATAAATGTAATTATTCCTTCTTTCTTGTGGATAATATTTGTAATTCTATTTATTCTATAACATGTTATGTGGAATAATCATGTTTAAGTCGGAATTAATTTATCTATGATGAATTGTGTTTGTGTATGTGTGTGTCTGGGGAAGATCCTTTTCTATCTTTGTCTTACGTTGTTAGCTTCATCTTTGGGGCTAATCTTTTCTCAGTTGATACTGTCAATTTCTTTAGTGGGGGTCAAATTATGTCCAGTCTCGTCAAGACTGTTGCCTGTCAGAATTGATCTTTGGCATGCAGTTAGAACTTGGAAGTTTAAATTTTCTTATTTATGTATTGCATGATTGACATTTGTACATTGCCACATAGCCTGTTTTGTCATTCTTGTAATTGATTGCTTAATGCCTTTCCTCCGACCTTATTTATAAAGATGTTTACCCTAATATTAATCTTCCCAGCTTGCTATCTGAGTTCCCTGCCAATACAAACATTCTATATGTTGATCTTCATTCGGTGGAGCAAGTTGGATCACGCAGTGATAGAGAGCAGTTTACCTGGATTGGTTCTAAATATTAAGAAGCAAATTGAATACATTGATCATTACGGCATCAAGCACAGGTAAAAAGCAATAATACTTGCTTAGAATCCACAAATATGCCATCCCAAACAAAGGAGAAAAGATAGTGACGCATATGGGTCCCTCTATGCACACACATATGCACTGCGATGGGGAGGGTTAACAAAAGCTATGGCTTACCCTTGTGTGCATGTTGCAGTGTTTCTGGTGGCAGGCTGGAATGTACAATGCAAAATATAGGCGATGACTTCTGCAATACATATCCATCTCGGTGTTATGGAGTAAAAGAAGGTCTGCTATTTCCACTTCTCAGTACTGCGTTTTAGTCTCACCTCCATTATCTAATCTTTGTTTCTTTATTCACCTTCCTAATTTCAATGAACTACAACAGATGTCCTGGATACATTTATGGTGTATAACGAACGAAAAAGGTCACTTCATCTGCCAAGAAGAAAAGGAAACAAGGCGGCGGCATGTCTCTGCACCAGGTAACAAAGAAGAAAAGGAAACAAGGTGGCATGTCTGCCTCAAAAAAGGGCTTATTTTGATTTTAGACTTTGGAGTCTGTTGACCTTGGCCATGGATTTGTAATATAGTATCATTAATTCTAAAGATAAATTTCTGAAAAATGCAGTTTATATTTTCAATGCTATATGATAACATAGATGTAATCAGGAGGAGTTTCACTTATGTAGTGATGCAATCGTTCCCACTCAGTCCTTTTGGTCAAACTGCTATCTTTCTTATGGCCCAACCGCGAAAAAGCGATGCCAAAGCCTGAATTACAGTAGGATCTTTCTTTTGGACCAACAGTTGTTATTTCTCATCTTCTATATCCTCAGTGTACATGACTCTGGGAAGGGTTCTGATATTTATGGCTCTTTGTTTGAATGGGGAAACCCACTATTTAAAGATAATAACTAATGCAAAAAATGAGTGCCAGTTTCTCTGTAATTATGTATTCAGATCTCATATCAATGAATCATCGCCTTTTTTGTGATTTTTAGAAATGTCTCTAAAGCAACTTTTATCAAAGTAAAACTTAAATGCGTGATACCTGTCATCCAGACAATTTGCTCACTCATTGGTCTATAGATTTGTGTCCATGTAATTTCCTGAAATCCTTATGCTAGCAGTTTTCTTGTCATTTGTGTGTCTTTTAATATGCTTTAGGTTGCTAGCATTATAAGTTGAGTTGAGTACCTCATGTGTGCATGGACTTTTTACTGGTATGTTCATGTACTTAGTTCAGTTTTGCTAAAAGTGTAAACAAGGCCCAAAAGAAGTATGTTTGTTGAGGATGCTGAATTGCTCCTGGCGTGGCTCAATGAACACCTGGAGCAACTCTCAGACTCCTTGAATATTTTTCTTTCACTGCAATGACTTCTTGAATATTGATTGGCTTAGTTTTGAAGGAACTAATTATTGTTTTTCCTGCTTGCAGACTCCCGATGGAGCATTGCTGGATATTATGAGGAATGCCTATGATCTTCTTTCTTACTGCGATATCAAGATTTCTGAAGTATGCTGGTCTCCGTGACTCTGAATTCCTATCTTCTCATGATTATTAATGTTTCAGTCATGTTGCTTCTTCGGTTAAATCTTAAAAATCATATTTGACTTGGAAATTATTTCCTTGGCCAATTGCTCAAACTTTTGAGTTAATATAATAATAGCCCCTCTTTCTTTTTTTGCTAGCAGACATGGCAATACTCTTTGTTCCTCTTGGTACCCAATTATTGTCTCTTGGTCATGATAGACTACCTTCTTTACTTGGTAGGATTTAGTAGTTAAAGAGTTCTTGAAGAGTTCTATAAAAAGTTGGCTGAAACTTATACCCTTCGTTGCTAGTTTTCCATGGAATTAATGCTTACCAAATTTAAAAAATTCTCTTTTTTTGGTCTGTCTGTCAGGCCCACAACTAATTTTTCTTCCACGATGGGAAAATACTTTTAATTAGACAGGGGTAGTGAATACTCCCCTCAATTTAGTAAGCACAAGACACTACCAATGGCACTTTTATTGTTGTATCCTAAATCTTGATGTACTTGATTTGTGTTAAGTGGTCGGAACTGATATTTTGTATCTTGCAGGTGGGTGGTAATGAAAGCTACATTAAATCTGGCCCTCCATATCTCATTTTTTTGCATCCTGCTTTGGGCCCTCTCTGGGAAGTTTCTAGGCAAAAGGTAATCTCAGATACTTCATGCTTCTTAAGACGGCTCTTTTTCTGGAGCTGTAGTGAGTTGTGTGTGTGTGTGTGAGAGAGAGAGAGAGAGTGTGTTGTGTGTATATATATATAGGGCAGGATCACATGAGAATGCCTCCTTACATGAGAAATGAGAATGAATCTCAACCACACGATTGGATTAGAGTTACAACACTTGTTCATTAGAGTTATACCCCCGAAAAAA